>WJFB01002093.1:0-22495 GCA_009870185.1 Pygmarrhopalites habei
GGGGAAAATTGGTTTTCCCGTATTCCCGGGGAATTTTACCTTCTGTTCTAAGAGTGTACCGTAGCAGATCCCCATTTCCTCAATATGTTGAAGGGTAAATTATGTTACTTAGTTCAGGTTGCAATGTTTCAATAATTTTTAAAAAAGAGAACCATTTCTCACTAATTATGCTTCCGCCATGAGACTGTAAGTGAAAATAGTCATGACGCAGTCCTTTTTGCCTCAAAAATGACTTTCATGAAAAATGGGTCGTCAGAAATTGACGTGCACTCCACTGTTATGTGTTTTCCCGGCTTATTGAAATTAGAGTTTGCGTCAATTTTTGATGTACACGAGTTTCTTATCAATGTTGTGAGACAAATGAAATGAGCCGTCGTTAGAAAAAAGCCCTTGTAGGAGTGTAAAAAGTGAGAGGTCGTGAACGTCACACTCGAAATTTTACACATTTTTGACTACCAAGTTGTTCCTCTTCCACACTTCCACCTTACCACCCATACCCATCATGGCAGAGAGTAGCGATTAACCAAGAGTACACTAAATTTAAATGCTAATTTCAGAATTTTTGATAACGAGTACTAATAATTAAGTTTACAGCAAAAAATATTTTTCCGAATTTCGGTTCTCCTTTTTTCAAAAAGATCCATAATCATTCAGACCTTATCAGAAGGGTGGAGGTTAGCAACAACTTTTGGATGTCTTGACTGTAACCGGATTTCGATGATGACCTAACTGGACAATGTCACTTGGGGGTCGGATGGCTAGACGATTTTCAGCTTGGCGAAGATTTTGAAGGACGATGGTTGCCAAGTGACGAAATGCCATGTCAACGTTGTAAGAATTCTTGGCTGATGTTTCCATAAATTCTACGCCTAGAGCTTCCGCTTTTTTCTGATTTTTTCAAATAAAATCAAAGAGTTAATTGTAAAGTTGCAAAATGATTGATAATTACATTGGAATAAAATCAGTAATGAAATACTTTCAATACCTTCCCACACTCTGTGAGGACAGCTCGCATCCCAGTCTGGTCTGTTTTTGTGGCACACAGTAGAATGATTGGATTGGTTGCTTGTTCCCTTGCAATCTTGACCCACATGTTGACATTGTCGAAGGAGGTCATGTCAGCTACGTCATACACAACAATGACTGCTTGAGCTCCTCTGGCGTAATTCCGGGCTATTGCTCTCCCACGTTCTTGACCGGCTGTGTCCCACTGTGTGAGCCAAACCATTGCAAATTCAAATCAGAATCAAACATTGGTTCAAGGTTTGACGGGTTTTGGCGATAAATTTAAAATACGAACACAACTTTTTTTCCAAAACAGATATTAGGGAACAATTTAGATCAATTTAGGGGATTTTTTTTAAAAAAATAGTAGCAAGAATATGTAACAGATTCGATACAACATAAAGTATTTGAGTACCACTCGAAGGCGAACGGCTGTTCCACCGATATTTGTGACCTTGCATCTCTGAAATAAAAGCAATCGTCAAAATTATTGTTAGCTTAATTCTTAGTTTGCACATTTGTAAAAAAACCCAGTGACTTTCAAAGCACAACAGAAGTGAGGAATGCGGAGGATTTTCCTCACTTCTTGACAATAGCAATATTTTTTAAATATCTGACTAATAATTGAAATACCCTTTGGCTTACATAGTCAATTCCAACTGTGGCAGCCACACTCTCACTGTACACTCCATCCTGTCCCCCCAATAAAAAATACATTATTTAATTACATTGTCGACAGTAGAAAATGGGCGACTAATTTCAAAGAAAATTGTTAATAGCTAATAATATGAAAAAACATACGGCGTATTTCAAGAGGAGACAAGTCTTCCCAGTTCCCGAGTCTCCCAGTAAAATGAATTTAAATTCTTTATCTGTCGGTTGACGCTCGACAGCCAACAGTCCTGCCCTTCTCTCCATATTTTGAAAAGCAATTCGGATCAACTCGGAAAAAATTATGTCAATATTCAGACCAGATTTGGCTGACACTTCCATACAAGGCACGTCCAGCTCTTCTCCCATCAACTGTAAAAAACAGGTAAACGCATCAAACGCCAATTTGGAAAATATTTCTCTAAAAATTCAATTTTGAAAATTGGATCCGTCATTAACTAAATTCTGATTTTGATTCATCGAGCTAAAATTACTTATTCAACTTTGTCAGAACAAATGCATCAATTTGAATTTAAGAGATGTAAAAAGACAAACAATCTCAATCAATTTTTTATAAGTTTGCCCGAATTGCACTGCAATTGGGAGGCAAGATCGAAGAAGGCGGTTCCGTCTTGCCGGGCTATCCTTGATTTCAAAATTCCTTTGTATTTTTTGAATTCAAGGATAGCCCGGCAAAACGGAACCCCCTTCTTCGGTCTTGTCTCCCAATTATTGTCCAATTTACGATGGCATTTAATTAATATCATTAATGAAGGCATTCACTTCCCTGCCACGTAAGCCAAATAATCTTTACACACAATCGACACGTGCCTGCTTGACATTTATGTGTTTTGACTGCTCGACGGTGTCGAGGATGCAGGTTTCAAAAAAAACAACTCAATTATTTTGAAGACGAGCAATTTTCAAACCGGTTTCCTCAAATTTTTGTACTATGAAATGTGTCAAATAATGTTGATTATACCTGCCCTGACATTTCTGACACTTGACGACGGTCCTCCATGTCTACCTTGTTACCACACATAAGGATGGACGCGTCCACATCCGCGTACTCTCTAGCGTAGGACACCCAACACCGAACAGTGTCCAGAGTGTCCGGTTGAGTGACGTCATACACGGTGAGGACACACTGAGCCCCTTTGAGGTAACTACTGGTCATGGAGCGGAGTGCCTGTCCAGCTGTGTCCCACTGTTAAAAACGCGCCAAATATGAACTTAGAAGTTAGTCAGTTATTTTCAAAATTTTTGAGTTTAGAAATTCCACAATTAAAATATCATTCATTCGACTGCATTTTCTTACCAGTCGAAGTCGAATCCTTTTTCCAAAGATGATCACAATTTTCTCACCCTACATTTCCAATGAGTTTTGATTAGTGGCGGCAGAGTTCAAAATCAGCTGAACTTTTGAAGTATGAAATAGAATGGAGAAAATATTTCTTACATAATTCAAATTTACGGTGGGACTCTGGTTGGGTATAAACTTCCCTTGCTTCAAAAGAATATTAAATATTTTTTAAAACATTTTACAGCATAGCAAAGTGAAACACTGAATTTTTAACCAATTTTTCAAAAATTTTAATATGAAATTTTAAATTGGCAACTAAATGATGACTTACAATAAATTGGTTGTGAATGGATGTTTTCCCAGTCCCCACGCTCCCCAGTAACACAATTTTGAGTGTCATGTCCACTCTCTTCTCTCGCCTTTTGGTGGGGAATTTAAAATTTTTTAACAAAATTATTTGGATCAAGTTAAAAATATAACGGAATGTACTTTGAATTTTACATGGTATCGGAAGGACATGGTGTAGGATCAACACCGTGCATTTTTGTGAGGTTCGCAATTGTCATTTCACTACGGCAGATTGGGCAACTATAATTTGCAAAATAAAGCGGAGGGAATTTTTAAAAAATTGACACAACTTTTCATTTTACTCCATTTCTTAGTTACTACGAAGCTAATTTGAAATTTACTCCTCATTGCATTGTACGAATTATTAATTACCCTGCATCTCCATGATTCCGCTCGATCCAAGTGGCAGCACAAGAGTAGTGGAAGTAATGACCACAAGGATTGAAAACGAAATAGTCATTCTCTGCAAAGAAAAAACCGGAAAATACTCTCAATTATTAAAAACCCTTTTGCACAAGTGCAATAAAAACCAAAATTGATTTGAACCATTGCGATAATTTTTTGTACACTTTTTTTTAAAAACCAAAATCCCAAATGGTAACTTAAAGAAAAAGTGTGCGTGTGTGTGTGGGTTTTTACCATAGTCTGAATAAAACGACAAGTCGATGGCACACTCCAAATGATTCCGTTCAGTTGAAAATCCCATTATAATGATATTTTAATGGAAATTTTGAAAAAATTAAATTTCAAATTTTGTGAATTTGTTCGGAGCATTGAAGTGTCAATGCTTTAAAGTGTGTGTGTGTGTGGAGTATAGAATTCAAGTTTAAAATGAAATACTGAACCTTGTGCGTGTGTGTGGACCATTCAAAGATATACTGGGATTAAGAATTTGAGATAAAACTTTTGTCCTAAAATTTGAAAAGGTCGAAAACGTTTGTGCCTCCACTACACTGCAAGTGTACAAAACTTTAATTTTGGACGAGATTAGGAACCTTGGAAGAGATTAGCCATTGTCCTTGGATATATTTCATTGTGTTCCATACGTTTCGATCAGAAATTCTGGAAATGTCCAAAGAAGAAGGTCCATCACATGACCCTTCACATTGTCCCTGTACAAATATAGAGAGTGACGAAACTCGTCATTGCACTTGGGGCATATCTGCCGCTAAGAATTTTAAAATAATTTTATAAACAGAGCAGGGGTATATAGCACCAAGGTTTCCTTATACAAATTGACGACAAGCATACCATTTGGATGGATTGAGCAAAACTTTAGACAAAAAAGCTTGTGATAGAAATGGATTTTTTGTGGAATTGATTTCAGGGACTTCTTGAATTAATTAAAAATGGAGCTGGACGTGTCTGGTCTGTAGAGCGGCAACTATGACTTTTGGATGGTCCATACCATCGTGCCACGTGATAGCGGGTAAATATTGACTTGTAATTGAAGACATTCCCTGATAGTAAGATATGATAACAGTTTCAAGATGATTCCAATACGAAATGACATTCCATGGATGAAAATGAATGACATGGTTTTTCAGAGAGAGAGAGTGAGAGAATCCTTTAATCTCAGAATGAGTCATGCTCTCAGAGAAAAGAAGCTAAGTCAAGAGTAAATCGTAATGTATGATGACATAACTGAAGATGAAGAGTGTATTTAAGAGTGGCATCAATAATAAAATTGAATGGAATTTTAATATACAGCAGGGAATATCCAGTTAATTTGAAAAATTGTTCTAGAAAGTCATTGTCGAATGATTCGAGTCTCAATAAAAAGTTGACCTGTCATTAAATTCTATTCTTGATTGTGATGGTGTCATCCTCCTCTCACGCACACGTCCATCCACTACGACAAGCCATTTATAGCATATTTTCCCGCCATAACAAAATCCCTTCTTTTCCCTCTATGAACTGAATTTTTTAAAAAAATAATAATACCATTAAATTGTAAGGACCTTTCATTTTCTCCCGAAATTTCCTCTCATCCACACGTAATTTAACACAAGTGCCAATTCGAACTGTCATTAAAGAAACCTGCCAATCAGTCAGACTCAGAGAGTCTCTCTCTCTCTCATGTTATTTTTTGACCCATTTTTCCAAACGTCCTTGCCGCATTTAAAAAATTCTCCTTCCATTTTTTATTGTTATTGTACTCTCTCTGTGTCTCCATCAAATTCACCAGGACATGCACATAGTCGAGTCTCTTACCGTATTCTATACAATAAACTCTGGCTTCCTACTTTTATCAACATTTTTTTCCCAAGTCTTGAAGGTCTTTGGTCCTGTCTTTGCACCTGCAAATTGTATTTACTAGATAAATTGGCACTTCATGAGGGTGGAGTGTCTATTGACGACTGCGGATTAATTGGAGACTGCGTTTATTTCAATAAATACGGTAATATTATTCTGCATTCTCTCTCCGGATGACTTCTTCCACACACACACACTGATAGTAATGCATCGCTGATATTTAATGAACTGAGAGAGAGATTGGAAGACATGGCCCAGCGTTCGTGACATATTTTGACAGTTTGTAGTTTTATGTATTTATTATTTACAAAGAAAATGTGTACAATATTTTGTAATAAGTAATAAAAGACACGCTTCTTTACACCGTACTGCCCATTTTAAAAAATGTTCTTGTATAGTGACGTTCAACACGGTCAAAATTCACGGTTAATCAATTTTACAAAAATTGTGGAAGGGGGAAAGAATTTTTCGTTGTCATGAATTCCAATTAAAGGAGGAAGCCAGTAAGGACCTCACGACTATGCTTGGACATTACGTGTAACAAATTAGTATTCAAAAAATGTGAATTATTAATTCCGTTGCTTGTGAAGAGGGAGGTTTTGTTTCCCGCCGAAAATAATCAACAACAATGGGGGAAAGTGCGGAAGGTATTTATTTACTAAAATTTATGAGGCTCATTTTGGCAAAAGCTCTGGCCCATCTACGTAAATACATGGACGTGTGCATGGATCATACGTAAGTGTGTGTGTGTACTTTAGCGTGTGTGAGAGAGAGAGAGTGAGAGGTTATGTGTGTGTAGTTTAAATCGTAAAAGATAATTATGATGTGATTACAGTCCACATTGCATTACCATTAGAAACCAATTAGAAAGGATGAACCCACATAAAAATGTAACCAACTATTAGCATCCAGTATGCAAATTCCACCCATTTGATTCGTACATCTTCAGAATTAACCATGTAAATTCACAATTTACTTGGACACACACACGTACAATGCTTAGCATGAGAGGAAAAAGTTGTTAATTAAAATAAATAAAATACTTTTAACCAATTTCTTAACGAACCACAAGAAATCCTCCTCCCTCTCTCTCTCTCTCTCTCTCTCTCCGTCTGTCTGTATGTGTGCAAATTTTGCACTGCAAAATAGACAGTTTGCCTCCCAAGTATTGTCAGCCCATCATTTATAATGATGACTTTCCACTTGTACTCTCTTTCAAACTCAAACAGACACACAAGCACAGAACACACACGTAGGACGAGATTAATAAATATTGTTTCAATAATATTGTGGCTTTACATTTTGTTGCGCAAATGTATTCTGTACAACAAATTATTTAAAGCTGTTGTACAAGTCTTAACTTTTGCCAAATTTTTTTGCAAGGCAAAATTGTTTGTACTCAATTTGGGTATGTGATTTAGTTAGGTAGTCAGTTTTTTGTCCAATTTGTTTTGATCTGTAGAGCATATGACATGAACAAAATGTGTCCATTACGCATTAATTTAGGAATCACAGGGAAAATGGAGGAGAAGGGCCCTCAAATTGACAAGATGTGGTATTTTAGGGCTTTCACTCTTCACTTACCCGCACTGCTAGTAAATAACCAATGTTAATGATGGGAGAAATCCCTCTTGTTTATTGTCTTGTCTTCCCAAATGAGTGTGTGTTGTTGTGTGGAATGTGATTTGTAGTGAAATTGTGACCACACACACACACACACACTCTCTCTCTTGGCTATGTAGAAACTTAAAGTCCATCATGATCATCTTCATTTGTAAATACTCGAGGAGGAGGAGGAGGAGGTAGACAGTATAATAAATAAATATTTTGCATCATGAAGAATGTTGTACTATTCAATTTTAAGTCACTGCACACTAGTGCACACGCACACACACTCTAGAAATGTAGGGAGAGAGACAGGCTCATAAGGATCTTATTTGTTTTCATAATTAAACTTACCAAAAAATATTTCGCTTAAATTTTGAATTCTAAATTTGAGAAGATGTTAAATACACACGATTGTCCCGGCTGTGGAATTTTTTGAGTCATTCTAATTAATTTTGTCCACTTAAGAGAACAAAACGATTGCTTGTTATCTACGACATTTGATGATCTCTTCATCATCTTTTAATTTCCTTTTACGAGTTCATAATGGATTTCTGATGAATTCTGAAATTTTATTCGTGGATAAAATGAGGACAGAACATACTTTCCACATTCCACTCAACTGTTTAACATTTAAATCCTACAAAAAATGAATAATTTACATTAAAGAATGGACACTAAAAAATAATCAAACTCAATTCTTTTGTCATTGTTATCTCTCTAAATATTTGTACCGTATTCGTTCTCATAACTAAACATACAGCTTCGTTTGGACAGAAACGCTGAAACTTGTACCTACGAAAAACAAAGTACTGAAAAGAGTGTCCAATATGGCGCCCTCCACTCAACCCTCCTCTGTAAAATATTGTCACTAATTGCATTATAAATGCATTCAGAACATTTTTTTTATTGAAAAAACAGGAACAATAGTAATTTACGGTAATTGCATCTTCTCAAAAAATGGTCAATCCCATTTAAATTGTGTGAATTCCACACTGTGAAATGAAATGACGTACGTACATAATCTGTAAACTAACAATCCACCCAGAAATCCAAACAAAAACTAATTTCATTTCCAACCCCCTTCACCACTTATTTTAATTCATCACCTTAATTTTATTTAAATGAAAAAATTAGCAATTAAATTCTGTACATCATTCCATACTCCCAAATTATTTAATAGTCCTCCATTGCCCTCAGAAAATCCAGCAAAAAAACGTTTTTTATTCGTTGTCGGGGTCTGCTCCACTTAAAAATTCTTGTCGTACTCCTACATTAAAAATCTTCATTAAACTCACATAAAATTACACTCACATTAGAGTGTGAACTCATAAATTTGTATTCCACACACATACAACACACTACCACTCATATCAACATTTACGACCACACCATCTCAATATCCCCCTCTCTCCCCATAAAAATCCCAAATTGACATTAATTATAATTTACCCTCTTAATTCCTCCTCCTCTCCATTGATCTCCATTCACTTTTTTATCAACAAATCTTTTTTATCATTATCCTTTCACATCCTCTTTAGCCGTACGTTCCTCACTCTCATACATACATAATCCACATTTTTGTCGAAAGGACTACTTTCAATCCAAAAAAATTAAATACACATCTTATAATCGACGACTGCTACCTCTTTCTCTCTCTCCCTCTCTCATCCCTTCTTCCCTTATTGAGTAACAGGGAATCAGTAACCAAGGAAAAAAGTACTACTGTCGTACTTAATAAGTACACAAACAGAGACAGAGAGCGGTACGGATGATTTTTGCAATCCCTCTTTTGCAACGGAGTAAAAAAATGGTTTGTCTCTCTACTATAGTATCGGCAGTGGCATACACTGTATGCACACACACACAATCACACAAAATGGAGATGAAGGGAGGGATGTAGGAACAGTTCATCAGTTGATCTGGTACAAGTGAATTGACCCTCATCAACAAGTCAATCAGTGTCTTTGTATCTCTTCCCAATAACTTTTTAAAGGGAATGGGATAGAAAAATTTGCAAAAATTATGATGTGATTGATTCACCCCAGGAAATGCGTTATTTGGTAGCCAAATAGTCATCACCGTACACAGACACACGCACACACACAAAGAAAGGGGATTGAGCGTGGAGAGGAGGGACGTGAGGAGATTACAAAATTCGCGATGAGTATCTGTGTTGTCGATGTGTACTGTGTGTGTGTGTGTGTGTTCACGTACTGTGTGTTTGTGTGTGTTTATGTCGTGTGTGTGTCTCGCTTACTTTCAATTTGAAAAAGGAACATCTGACATCCAATTACCCACACTATGTATCATCTTACATTGTTTTCTTCTTGTTCTTTTCCTCTCCTACAATGGAACATTGTTGTTCACATTCACTTTGCTTCTGTGTGTGTGTGTGTGTGTGTGTGACTAAATTGATTACCGTATCATATTATGTGTGTATCATTATGGAAATTTCAGAATTGATGGAGAGGCGGGATGACACACGTATTCGTAGGAATAAGAGTTCAAAAAATTCCCATCCACATACATTAAGCTACACACACACACAGTCAAATTAAATTAATTACAAATGTCCAACCGTCAACAAATTGGTCAAGCTTTTTTAATATAATTGTTTCTCCTCCCTCCCGGCAATCCTCAAGTTAACTAGCACACACACACAGTGCAGCGCGTGTGTCTCCTCTTTACATTAATTTGATTCTATTCTCCTTCCTCCCTAAAAAATTTTTTGGTGGAAAAAAATCATTACCTATTATTCAAATATTGTTGTACAGAGAGAGAATGACCTAGTGTGTGTGTGTGTGTGTCTAACCCTCCCAATCTTTAGGAAGAAACATTTAACAGTTTAACACACACGAGAGAGACACGGCAGTGCCAAAAAATTAACACAATTTTTGTCACAAACACGTGAGCAACTCAAGTTGTGCTTACCTCCCAACACACCACAGCAGACACACACACAAAACATACACTAGCTACCTAGCACTAGCACACACACTCTACTAGTCTCTGCACAAGCTAACACAGACACACACAGCGGAAATGAGTCCCAAAATCCCATATTTTGGCCCACTGTATCCTACCCCAATTCTCTTATGATCCCTATAGACACACACAAAACAGCTCAAATTATTAGGTAATCAGCATCCAGACACACACACACACTCTCTCTTGTGATCCAAAAAGTGTAAAGGATCAGACCTTATTTCTCCTAGACATCATAATCATAACCATCTCTAGAGAGAGAGAGAGTTCCATAAAACAATTTTTGTGCATTTCCTTCTGCCTCTGAGTAAAACTCCCCTTAGAAAAAAAACGTACATGCAAAAAAAGTGCAAAACTTTGCAAAGTCGTAATACACAATGCAGAACTCTGGGTACTAATAAAACCATCCATCAAATCCCATCCCTCATCCGTACATACGGTATTGTCTACTCAAGTGAACAGTCATAATTCAGCATTTAAGCCTTATAACACACACACACACCTTCACTTTTGGCTGAATTTCATACTCGGTGAATATCCCCCCCCTCCCACACACACACTCTCTCTCTCTCGTGCATCCCCACTAAATACTCCTTACATATAAGAAAAACATAAACAATTCCTCCTTAAATACAAATACATTTCATGCACAATATACGACTACTAAATAAATTGTTTATGGAATAGTGTGTGTGTGTGTATCATAATTTACAGGCGCAAAATGGATTTAAGCACACACACACACACAAAGAGGAGCACAGGAGATGGAAAAAATGCAAAAAAATGTTAAGGAGTGAGAGAGAGAGAAAAACAAGAAAGGGAGATGGATATTACATACATTAAAAAAATCGTCATTTCAACCAACCTCACCCTATAACTACTTGACACCAATTCTCTCTTTCTCTGTCACACACACACGCACACTAAAACATACAGTCAGGCAAGTGGAAAAGGATAGACAGACACAAAAAACAAATCCACAGTTCTTCACTGTATCATGACTACTGAAATTGATTCTTACACCCCATCAAACATACACACATGCAGTAGTGCACACTGCGTTTGTCCAAACCCTTTTAATCGTAATGGATCAGAGAGAGAGAGAGAGTGACTGAAACACTGACAAAATGGGTATATGTATCTGTAATGATGTAGCTTACATGTACCTTCAAATTTCCCTCCTCTTCTTCCTTACATTTTCCTTGCTTCATTTCACTCACCTGACAGAAAAATATGGATTCTCTCCATTACACACAATGTACATACAATAGACGGTGTCTGTGTTGTTTACCTGCAAAGTACACACGTTGACTGTGTGTTGGGCAGACACACACACACAGTACAGCTGTACTGTGTGTTGTATGTCGTAACTTTTAACGTATACCCTGTATTTTGTCTCTCCTCAGGGTCTGTGTACCTGAATGCCTATGTAATACACAGAGTAACAAGAGATCAGGAGGAAGGGAAGGAGACACACACACACACACAGAAAGATGCAAATCTATTGAGATGATCGCCTTTATTTCCCTTCCCCTCCTCCTCATCTTCATTTTTGTCTCTCATTTGATTTGATGATGACATGGGAAAAAAAGAGAAAACATGTTTTTATCCCATATGAAAATTGGACTGGTGATGTGTAATATTGTCCAACGTGTGTGTGTGTGGAAAAACATAACTTTTAATATAGGCCCCTGCCTGTACGATTTTGTCTGCCATTTTGAGTCTGGGACTCTTGGGTCGAGGACGTATTCTTCAGTTTGTCGGTCAAGAGAGAACTTTTTGGGATAGTGTATTTTCTTCTGTGCTACTTGTCCAGCTGTATTGCATCTGCAACGTGTGTTCTGTTGTGTTGGGAGAGAATTGGAAATTTTTAAGAAATTTTGAATTATTAAAAAAGTGCCTGTTGGAATTTTTTGCTAAAAAAAATAAGTATAAAATGGGATCGGATATTTTTTACATGTTTGTGATGGGACTGGTGAGGACATGGAAATTACTGCATTGGTGTATCATCCGAATTTTCCGAAAGAGAGTCAAAAGGAATATTACGGTGGGAGTGATGGACAAAGCTGGGATCGGGATCAATGGAAATAAACCATGGGATATCCAGGTGTGTAGCTTTGTGTGTTTGGGAAAGTATTCCAAGACGATACCATTACGACTTGCTATTACTTGGATGTTATTTAAATTCGAAATTCGGGGTTAGAGTTGTAAAAAGTTGGCTTGTCCCATTTTTGTGAAAAATAAATGGGTTTCAGTTGAAGGGAATTAAATTACTATGCCTGAAACTTTGCATTTTGCATCCAAATGCACGATTGACGACGTTCGGCTCCGGGAAAAAGTCGGATTGGGAGAGATGGGAGATACCCGGTTTCTCCCACATTTGTTTCATAGGAAGAATTTCTCCCTATTTCTCCGGTAGAAATGAAACAAACACTGGAAACTTTCCAGCGGAAAGCGTCAAGAAATAGTCGACAAAACTTGATAAAATTTCAAAATTATTTGAAATTTCCAGTGATCTGTCAATGACAGCTTTCTGTAATGCTTTGCAGTACTTTTTCATTGCTCCCGTTTCTCCCAGTTTCTCTTTCTCTGCACTGGATATTAGTTTCTCCCGGGAGATGACGGAAACCTGGAAAATTTGGAGTGGAAATTGATGTAGTTTGTTTTCTGACATGTTTTTTTATGAAAATGTGCTAATTGGAATGAAATTTTGTAGATTCACGACGAAAGATTTTGGGTGAGGATGGGGCATGAACGGACCCTCGGAATGGGTGAATCCTACATGGAGTGAGAGATTACATACTTTTCTTCTAAATTATCGTTGCCAATTTTTACTATACAAAAGTATTCTAAAAAGAGGGTGTATTTTTAAAAATGTTTTCTCTTTCTTTTGTGAAGGGGTTGGTGGGACTGTACGGACTTGGCAGAATTTTTTAAGAGAATAGTAGCGGCAGACTGTTACAACTACCGTAATTTTCCATGGGTCAGACTAGTCCACTATCTACAATTTGACTTGTTCAACCTCCAAACAAGTGCCAAGTCCCTGGAAGTCATTGAACAGCATTATGATATGGGAAATGCTGTCTTCGAGTCATTTTTAGACCCTTACATGAACTACACTTGTGGTTACTGGAAAAATGCTAAGGTACCACTTTCCTTCTTCCACGTAGAAATATCCATTTCAAAAAATCTTTTTCATGGTCGAATCCTTATTGCTTAACAAATGGAAAGGAAATTTTTTTGCAAACTTTTACTTTCCAATTCAAATTGATTACACCATTTTCTTTGGTTTATAGAATCTTGATGAGGCCCAGATCAACAAAATGCACTTGATAGCCAAGAAACTCAAATTGGAACCCGGGTAAATGTACATATATATTTCCACTGCTCAAAAATAGCCAATATATTTCTCATTCAATTCGAAATGAGAATTTGTCACAGTTCAAGCTTAACTGGTCACTAAATAGGCACAACCGGCCAGAAAATTAATGAAAATTCTATTGAATAATATTTTTTCCGTCAACTTTCTCCACAATTTGTTTCAATTAAATGAATTCTACATTGAATTGGATACTTTTTGAGTAACTTTGACCATCAATCAATAATTACGATATATCGACAAGCCTGAAGACTGTAGACTGTCTTTTTGGCTACAAGTGCGAAAAATTGCCTTATGAGTCAGGAACAGATTTTTGTTGTCCGTGAATAGACTCGCGAATTTTAAAGTTTTAATCATTGAAAAACTCATGTATTTTTTCTTCACAGAATTTATATGTAATTTTGTACGGAGATGTGATGGATATTAATTGGAATTATTTAAAATTTTCACAGAATGCGTGTACTGGACGTTGGATGTGGTTGGGGTGGCCTCTGTAAATTTTTAGCTGAAAATTATAACGTGAGTGTCGTCGGAGTCACAATTTCGGAAGAAGGGAAGAAAGCAGCTGAGGCAAGATGTAAGGGACTCCCTGTACAAATCAAAATTTGTGATTACCGAAAACTCAATGAGAAATATGACCGAATCGTGGTGTGTGGGATGATCGAGCACGTGGGCCATCGAAATTACGAAAAGTTTTTCAAAATAATTCATAATTGTCTGGAAGAGAATGGACTTTTCCTCCTTCAGACTATCGGATCTGACAATGACACTGTTCCCCGCATAGAAGCATGGATGAATCGTTATATTTTTCCAAATGGAGCTCTCCCACGCCCAACAGACCTCACAAAATATGCTAATCGACGTTTCACAATCGAAGATTGGCATAATTTTGGCAAGTCCTTCTTTTCATCTTTCTATCCCACTTCACTTTTTATTGGAACAATTCTGTTTGAAAATGTTGATCTTTCTTTTTGAAACGACAGGAATGGACTACAGTAAAACGTTGGTAGCTTGGCATGCAAATTTCTGTCAAAATTGGCCAACCATCAAAGACAGGTATAAGGATGACATAGCAGCATTCCGGATGTGGAGTTATTACTTTTTGTCTTCAGCTGGTTGTTTCCGATCCCGGAAATTTCATCTGTGGCAACTTGTCATGAGTAAAAATGGGGTTCCTGGGGGTTACGAGTCTGTCCGGTAAAACGATCCATCCAATAATCCTAACAACTTAAGTTTTACACAAAAAAATTATATATAGGATTAAGATATTTTTACTGATTGTTGTCAAACTCTTTTCACTGTCCTGTGTGTGTTCCGTGTTGTGTTGTGTATATGGTGTGTGTGTGTAGAATGACGAGCTTGACTTTATATTTTTGTATTGAACTGTATAATAAATTGGGGGAGGAACGTGAATATTTTCTTAAGGAGAAACAAAATGGAGAATGGAACGAAGAATATTTTCTACTTATCATGTGATGAGTTTTCTCACTGATTCCCTGTCAGATAGAGAGAGACATCTACTGGATAGCTGTTGACTAGTCGGCGATTCGAGACGGAACGATTTTCCCCGTGGGGAGCATGAAATGTCTTCCGCGAATATGTTCTGTGGTTACTTTCGACGTGCAGCGCAGCGGTTAGGCGGGAAATTTTTCTGACGGGTACGTATTTTTAAGAATTCTAAGTTTGGTGACTGTGGCAAGTACCAGATAAAATGGATTTTGGGTTTGAGTGAGAAACATTTCAGATAAAAAATGGTAAGCAGTAGATAAAACGAGATTTTTTGTTTGAAGGGGAAAATTCTCAGGTGCGCTGACAGAGATTTTTGTTAAATAGAAAATCTTACGTAATTTGTTGTCATTGTTGTTGGAATTTGGATGGTGATGTATTTGGTTAATTTGGTACCACTATACTGACTATACCTCCTTCTTTATACATGGCTCAGCCATGATGGCTGTACAGCATGACATTATGTTGGTAAATCTGTCTCTCCTGGCACTCGTCGAATTGATTGTCACGTCCCGAGTGAAAAACTCTTTCTAGTCATCTGGTATTGTTGAGGTCAACACAAATGCACTTTGTCAATTTCAAGTTGAACACATGAGTGATGTGGCATCACAACCATAAGTACTATGTCGTACAAGTGCAACGAAGAAGGACATACCATCAGTGATTGACTGAAATTTTCAAAGGGATTGTACGTGCAAATTACGTGAAAAAAAGAATGCACGTAATTTCACGTACAACCCCTTTGAAAATTTCAGCCAATCACTGATGGGATGTCGTTCTTCGTTGCAATTGTACATTGTATAGTTGACTGAGTGCAGGTTACATGGTCATCATTTTACGTGAAATGCACACACGCGGTAATGACATGAAAAGTGATCAAAGTAGGAATGTACCGCGTGGATGGAAATTGAAATGTTACATCATGAGCATTGTATATCAAAGTATAGGAAAGTTTTGCACAGTAATGTAATATGATGCCAGAAAACCAAACAGGGTCACATGTGGACGAGAAATGCACTTGGTACAAGTTGAAAGAATTTATGTACTTACATGGAGAACACAAGTTGTGTAACAAAACCTTCGCCAGGTCACACACACATTGTTCAAAAATAATTGCAAGTCAAGTCTCTCAATCTCTCATCTCTAGCCAGAGTGTCTGATCACTGATGAAAAGAGTAAATGAGACACACACATGTCAGGTGAACAGGTGGATCACTATCAATTTCTTTGCTCGTGTGTGTGTCTACCTGTCATCATGATCTTCGTGGTATTGACCATCTTCTTTGCTATTTCAAATAATACTCACTTATTTTTTGCAATAATTCTTGATTTCACAACAATCACAACAACAACAATAGTATAATAATTTTTAGAAAAATTCGCATAGCGTGTGGCGCAAAGATTATTAAAATTTCCAAAGGAAAGATTATCGTACTAAATCCGTTTTCGATTAGTAAAGTGGAGAAACTCTGTAAATAAAAGTCTCTTAGGACTTTAAATTCGCATGGTATGAAATTCGCATTGGCCAATTAAGTTTGTGTACATAAAAAATGGTACAAATTATCCTACATCTGGAGTTAACCTACATCATTTTGTCCTGTGTGTGTGAGAGAGAGTAATGATACTCTACAGCTCCCACGCAAACACACAATAAATACCTGCCCTATCCATCCTCACTTGCATTTTGAATGTAGATTGCTGGAGGGGAGAATAAATCTCGATTTTTTATCGCTGTGTAATAAAAAGGAGACAATTTAATGTCATCCCAATAAAAGAGTAATTTGGATAATTTGGAATAATCACATGTATTCAATGTAAAATGATTGACCAATTATTGTGACTCATGTGTGTGTGGATCTACACAGGAGAGTACAGGGTGTGTCATCTCCTCCTCCTTTCTTTTTCATCCCTCTCTCTCTCTGTGTATGTACACACACAGTGTGACATGTGCAGTTCATTTCCTCCCCTTCCCACACACACCTCTCTCTCTCTCTCTGACACTTTCCTCAACTTCTCAGTACGAATGACACATAAAAAATCCTTTGAAATGAAACGTTTTCATCAGACACACACATCACAGCTTGTGTTGGATTGGTGATTTTTACAAGGAGGGTGAAAAATCTCCCATGAATGGCCAAAAAGGGGAAAATTTAGTGAAAAAAATTCTTTCCAAAAAACGGAAAGCTGAAGCTTTGTCAAGATTATGGCTTGTACATGAAATATCAAAAATTTCCCCATCAAAAACTCAAAAACAATCACACGCCATTGAACGTCAAAAACTGACACTTTCCATACACACTCTCTCTCACACGACACACACGCTCTTTGGATAAAATGAACGTCGTCAGACTGTGCATCCACACCTATTCAAAATGAAGGGGTTCAAAATCCTTTCAATACTATTGTGTATAACCATCGACTTTAAATTTTCATTAAATATTTTAATCTAACTGTCCCTTTTCATCATCATCCTTCCTCCCTCCACAACGTACTGTGTGTGTGTCTCTCTACCATATTATTTACTACACTACACTAGTAATTAAATGTGCGTGTGTCCTAAAGCCAGACATATCCTATAGCCCACCACATGCTCAAATATGCAATTACAAATGACAGGGGTAGTGACGTCACGAGAATATGATGTTTGAAAGAGAGAACACGTTTTTGTATTCCCTCTTCCTCCTGCATCCCAACTGTGAATTGTTACAAGGTAAGATCCACGTCATTGAAACTCTCCTCCTCCAAGTATTGACCTAGGCGCCGTCATCCTCCTCCCAAGACCCAAGTACTGGCACAAAGCTGTACATACACCCTCCATCATATATAATTTATAATTGGCATATGGTTTATGGCAGACAATGCGAAATTTACTATGAATTCCCTCCGTATAACGTCAGCCCATTGCAAATAATGCTGAGTCAGCCTTTCCAACACAATACAGACACACACATGCCTGTAGCTTCGCGTGTATGAGAGGAGACAACGCACACACTCCTTTAGAATATCCTTCATAAAATTGGAACAATTTGTCTCAATCGCGTGTCGACTCTCTTTGACTGTACAAGCTCAGCTGTTTTCGTTCCGTCGAGAGAATCCTTTTTTTAACAAAAACGTCATTTTTTGAAATTTTTCATTCAACTTCATTTCACAAACTTCAATTTTGAAAATGAACGGTGGAGGAAGATACTGGAAATTGGGGAACCAACTGGTGAGTCCCATAATTTTTGGTCAAAATTCCAAACCCTTTTCCTTTTTGGGCTATAACGTTGAGAAATATTTTCAAAATATGGAAAACACTCGGATATAATTTTTGGAAACATTTTCGTACATATGTAGAGTGTATTTTTTCTCAAATTTCAGACAGTCCCGCTCAACAGTATGTTGCAACGGTCGATGGTGTCAGTGACGACGAAGACGGCCATCAAAACGGAGCGGCCTTCTCATTCTTTTGGTTCTTCTCAAACATTTCCGGCTTCCCCTCTCTTCCCAAGGACAGACAGTCATGGATCCTCCTCAGGCAGTTTCGACATGAGAGGGAAGGAACAACGAAGATTTTAATTAGCTTTTTTTCTTCAGCGTGGGATTCCAATGTTGTTACAATTATTAACTTTTGATATTAAAAAATCGACTCTGTCCCTCCCAAAAATGTTAAAGTGTTTCTTAAAGAGAAATACTCAATAAAAATGGCGATTTTGATTTTTGTGAAAGTTTTCTTTACAGTTTATTCTAACAGTTTTAGCTGCTCAGTTTCACAAGATCATGTAAGTTTCGAAAGAAAGGAAATTGCTTGGCATTTAGCAATAGCTTTAGGAAAAAACTGCATAAATACATACAAATTTACACGACAATTTAAGAATTTACAACAGAATTAATAGTGTTTTTGTGAACAAAGCTTTCACTACGAAAGTACACGATAGTAAAATTTTTAACAGTATTTGTGACTAACTAACTACTAAAAGTAAAATTATAGCAGTCAAGTCTGAGCGTCTTTTTCCTTTGTCCATTTGTAAAAATTACAATTTATAAATACATTCAAAGGATTCTCCTTCTTTCAATACTTTCAAAGCTAACTTCAAAAGCCAAACAATTTGCCTATCCCGCCTCCTCCTCCACTCTGAGAACCGAAAGGATTTGTGAAGAATCCAACAATCGTCTCAAACATTCCACTCACAATTTTTATAAAACTGGAGAAAACTCCGCCAGAGAAAAGACCACCACTTCGAGAGTCACCATCATGACTGTCTGACATATCCCGATGGTAGGTCCTAGGTCGGTCATCTTCGTGGTCATGTGGCGAATGACGGTTCCCATGGTCACGGTCAGAGTAATGGCTGCCTGTATTTGTGTCATGCGAGTCGTAATGTTTGTGGTTTTCTCCTGACTCGAGTAAGTTCGGTTGCACCTGTGGCTCGATCATGAATGGATAAGCCTGAAAAAGGGTTGTGTATCATTTGGACACTTGACATTTGGACACCTAGACAACTGGACAAATAGTTAACTGGACACTTTAACACTTGGCCACATTTGAATTTGGACACCCAAAATTTGGCCACATTTATAATTCGACACCCAACATTTGGAAGCAGTATATGTAAAGTGAGCGAGCGACCACCCGTTGACCTGAATTTCGGATTTAAGTTCCCATTATAACCATCGTAATTGAAAATTCCTCATTATACTCATTTAGAATGGAGAATTTTATCTTCACACAAAGGTGACCTAATGTTGAGTGTCTAATTATACATGTGGCCAATTGTTAAAGTGTCCAATTAAGTGGGTGTCCAGTTATCTAGGTGTCCAAATGTCAANAAGGTGACCTAATGTTGAGTGTCTAATTATACATGTGGCCAATTGTTAAAGTGTCCAATTAAGTGGGTGTCCAGTTATCTAGGTGTCCAAATGTCAAATGTCCAAATGCTGTAGATTCCTGAAAAAGAGATTAATTTACAAAAAGAGAGGAAAAATTTTGAATTAATTTTTTTGAGACTAGCGTGTGGACCATATGAGAGAGAGAGAAAATTTAATGGGATTTAATATTTAAGGTTAGAACTGGTTTGGGACACGCAAGAAACTTGGAAGAAATATTTGTCCAATTAATTTTTTGTGCAAAAATTCCACTGAATTTTATTTTACGTATTGCATTTGCATTACATTCCTGTGTCAAATTTAAATTGACCATTTTTCTTGCACAGATATACAATATAATATACAATATAGAGAGATTAATATGGCGAGCATATTTAGTACTACTGTGGTCATTGATAATATTTACAAAGAATTTAAAACAAAATGACAGACACATTTTACCAAATGCGCGCGTGTGTGAATGAATGAAGGGTCTTCCTATTGCTATCCCCAAACTATCCCCTTGAGAAATCTTATCCCCCATGTTAAATCCCTACTCTCTGGCTATCCCATGTATTAAATACTATCCCCGCCTCTATCCCCAATGTTAAAAGCCTATCTCCACTCTATCCCCATCGGAGAAAGTCTATCCCCACTCTATCCCTTTGCAGCTTCCAATGTAATAATTTAATCCTTCTGATCACGTTCGCGAAGTTTTAGATTAATTCCTTGCGAGTCCGAGGGTGAATTAAATTCATTCCGTGTCGGGACACTTCGTCTAAGGACATTTCTTCTACAGGCCTTTCGTCTAATGGTAATGGACGTTTCGTCTAAAACGTCCGAATACATTTTTCGAATTCGAAAGTTGCAAAGGTTTATAAAAAGGAAGAGCAAGAGCGGCGAGTCAAATAAACCTGGGACAAGTTGCTACGTCTTTTCTCTACACTGGTTTAAATAGCAAAATTGCAAAGTCAAAAGAGGAAATGCGCCCACGGAGAAACGATAGACTATCTCCATTGGGGATAGAGTGGGGATAGACTTTCTCCGATGGGGATAAACTTTTAACATTGGGGATAGAGTGGGGATAAGGTTTTACCATTGGGGATAGAGGCGGGGATAGTATTTAACACATGGGATAGCCAGAGAGTAGGGATTTAACATTGGGGATACGATTTCTTAAGGGGATAGAGGATAGAAATAGGAAGACCCGTGAATGAACGTATTCAATATTCAATGAATAGAACATGGGGTATAAAAATGAGTCATTAAATTGTGTTGAGGGATTTCGTGGCTACATGACCAATAAAATTATGAGTTATTGTGGTTCGACCACACACACGCACTGAGACTATAACTTGGGAATTTATAATTTTACTGGCTACACAAAGTTATAACGAAAGCTCCATTTTTCGAAACCGAAAACGGGGATTTCCAGTTTGAATTAGCCTCAACATTAGAATACTTTGACAGTGACCTTTGACATGACTCTGGAGAATTTTCTGAAATTTCGTTTCTTTTTAAAAATTGAAAAATGTTTAAAAGTGCTCACACGCACGACACTGCTCTTAATCTACATACGTCAGAGCCAAGATTACAAAGCCACCTTGAGGAGTCTCCAGGGGTCACATGTTTCAAATTGTGAAGGTGTACACTTATTCTTGTTATTGGTCCACACCTAATGTGTGGACTGCAGGGTTCCGTATCTCCCGGGAGAAATGAATTTCTAGTGCACAGTGGGAGGTTACCTTAAATTTTTGAAATTTTTGTTGCAATTTTACAAGTTTTGATAAATATATCTGGACATTTTCAGTGATTTTTTCAGTGCATTTTCACTTTTCCCATTTCTCCCGTTTCTCCCGGTGAACACAAGTGGGAGAAACTGGGTATCTCCCACTTTCTCTCGAACCCGGAACCCTGGTGGACTGTGAAAAGTTGTGACAACTAAATTTGAGAGTTACGTGTGTGTGTGTACCTTGGACAGAGGGCTTAAGATGGCCAGGAACAGGACGACAAAGATCAGGATGGACGTCATGGCTACTTTGTGTTGACAAAATGAGAGGGAATTGAATTTTACTTCCGGATGTTCACAATTCAAAAAATAAAGAGAAAGATGGAGAGAGAAAGTCGTAAAAATAGAATTCTTGGTCATTCAATGGGTTGTTAAAAAATCAAACCACTCAGAGTGATGACGGAGAAGAGGGAGAGTGTGTGCGTGTGTGACGGATATGGTGAGTGATGAATGGCGAGTCTAATTCCAGTCGAGTTTTTACAACTTTGTTTTTTCACAATGGACATGGTCCATTGTGTTGGCAAGAAAAACACACACACATACGACGTACTACACACTGCAGTCTACACTACTCAAATGAGTTTGTCCGACGAGGTTCAAGGATTAACCATCCTTTCTTTCATTGTTGCTCTAATTCTTATGTCGTTTTTAATGAAAACAGACCACTTTAACCGAACACTGGAGGCTTTGCCCCTTTGTTAGAGTAGTTTCATTCTTGATATCTTCCCGCCAAAAGTCGTTTTCGAAATTTTTGGTCATTCCCCTTTCTCTCGTTCTTTCATTCTTGGGTGAAAGTGATGAGGAGACTACACACTTGGTT
>WJFB01002094.1:0-22492 GCA_009870185.1 Pygmarrhopalites habei
GTCGTCATAATTTTGGTAAGTCCTTTCAAAGACAAGTAGCAGTGGAAGTAAATAGCATAATTTCTTATAACTCATAATTGAAGGACATTTTTTGTATTGACATTTGTCAGGACAATTAAGTTGCCGGTACAATGGACGAGGCATTTAATGCAAACGACAGGATTTGGATATCCAAATCAAATTTTAATGGTTCAACTGGATTTGAATTTCTTCGTTCCTGGACAAAAGTGACGGAACCTTCAAGTGATGAGGAGGAGGAGGAAGAACCTGTTGTTAATTTGGAGGATAAGAAAAGAAAAGTTGTGAGCCCACCCTCAGAATGTAATTCTCCTGCATACACGGTCCGCTCCCTTAGAAGTAACAAAAGTCTTGATTCTTTCGTCACTGCATTGTCACGTCAGCCCACACCGATCCTGTCAGATAACAGTACCGAGTGTGAGTCTCCGGGAAAAGAAGTGCCCAAGAAATTGAAAAAATTGGGCGATTATTTCTTCGCCCTGCTAAACGAAAAAGCGATAGAAAAAGAAAATCGTAAAAGAAAACGTAAACGTAAACGTGATACAGATGAGTCTAATAGTAGTGAAGATGATGAAGTACAGGCTAATGATAAGGATGATGGTGGAAAATCTGACAATGAAGACGATGAGAACATCAGACAACTCTTAGAAGATGATTCTGAGGAGGAGGAAGATGCCACCTTTATGTGGAGGGGTAAACATGGACTTGAAAATATGACTGGAGAAATATTCAATCCTTGTGATAAAAAGTATGGGTCTGTGGAATACGAGGATGATGAATATGAGGATAAAGTTGCTGGTGATGAGATTCTAGACACAGTTGACATGGATGAATCCTTACGAACCTATCTGATGGGAGCTCCTTCTGGTATGCTGACAAAAGAGAATGAACATATTTTTCAGAAAACTTTTAAGAAGAGTTTCCGGGAAGAAGAAGACGTTAAGGCAGTGGACTTGACGGAGGACAACAGCTCTAATTCCAACTCTGAAGTGCAGGTCGTGTTTGAAGACTTGGACCCTGACCTTGTAAAGAAAGGAAATAACAAGAAACTACAAAATCATCGTCAAGTTTCAACTAGTCGGAAGGTGAAGGTCAAGCAAAGAGACAGTGCGGCTAGTTTTGAGGTTTATGTTGATGAAGAATCATCTGAAAATGAAGATGAAGAATCATCTGAAAATGAAGATGAAGAATCATCTGAAAATGAAGATGAAGAATCATCTGAAAATGAAGATGAAGAATCATCTGAAAATGAAGATGAAGAATCATTTTGAAAATGAGGACGAAGAATCTGAGAAGGTGGATGGAGAAGAATCTACGAAGACGGACGATAACGACATGTCAGAGGAGGAAAAAGAAGACGTAGCAACTATTTTTGATTCAGAGATTTCGGACGAGGAAGATGAATGTACTAGGAACGAAAATGACAAAGTACAAGACATGGAAATTGACAAAAGTGTAGATGAATGTGAAGATGAAGAAGCCAGAACAACTGAAGATGAGAGTCCACGTGTCACGAAAACGGATGAAAAGCCAAACAATGAAGCTCAAGATGAAAATAAAGACTCTACGATGTTGGTTGCAGTAAATCCTCCTCCTGATGCAGCTTCTTCTTCTGACCCAGATCCCAAATCTGATAATGAATATTTTGAGAACTTACAAAGGAGATTGTGGAGGGCGAGGGATACAAAGGAGAGGAAGGATCCCCTGAAGATGTCAAAACTAATCCAGCTAATGTCTACGGATGAAAATGAAATTAATCTAATGTTTAATCATACTAGGTAACTCCTTTACTTTGGTGTATTTTGTATATTTTATTGTGAATGATGTAGTGACGTGAGAGACTATTACTAATTACTCTTTTATTTCCATCCTTTCTTTTCACAGATTCAAATTTAGGGAAGTGAAGAGAATACCTTTTATCGATAACCCAATTGTGACCAATGGTCTGATGCCCATCTTGGCTCCACCAATCCCACGTCCTGTCCTGGCAGCAAGTCAAGCTCTTTCGATTTATGTCAATTTTTCCAGCAATCCTGGAGAATTTCAATGGAAGTGCAAGAGTGTCAATGAACAAATGGCAAATAGCTTGGATGATGATTTGTACAACAGGGTAAGAACATGTTATTCAGTATGTACCAACATAAATTAATAGTAAATTGAGCACAATAGATTAAAGGAACAGTAAAAATGATGTTTTTTAATACGTATCACAATTCACATGCTGTAGAAAAAGAAGGGAGCTCAACGAAAGTGGGACAGTTCAAAGTATCAAGATGAATTTGTTGATCCAGAAGATACAATTTTCCATGTCGTTTTCTATCACCAGAGTGGAATTTTCACACCAAATGCAAAGTAAGGCATCTCACAAACCACACACAAGGACTGTTAAGTGATGTGAATTAACGAAATTTTGTTATTTATCCCTACCCTACGTGTAGACTCAGGGAACCTGAGATGGCTGTCACTGTCAATATTTTGGGAAGTCAAACACTGGAGGATCTGCGTTCAAAGTTTTACTGCAAAAATGATCATAGTAAGTTTGTCTTATTGCATACCTCTTTCCAACTATTATACTTTTTGGTTCAATGATTTTTAACAAACCAGATTGTATTCTCTCTTTAAGAGATTCTTTTTTATTTATTTGTTTAACCAACAGTTGGGAAATCAATAGAGGGAGATCCGTTGACGACTGACACTAATCTGGTGATCCCTGGGTCATGTTTAAAGGCAATGGAGGTATGTTATCGTATATGTGAAATGCTGTCAACCATCCTCTTTTTGGTTTTTAAGAAACTGTGGTCTTTTTGTCACTTTTTTGCAGGAAAATTTTGACAAGCCATGTGGAATGTTTGTGGGCAACACTATGTACACGAACAGGTCAAGTCGAGAAACACAAGACTATAGTGAAGTATTAGTAAATTGGTCAGAAATTGTTGTTAACAACCGCAAAAAGCCTGGCCCTTTCAATGCGGGTTCAATGGAAGAGTCTAAAATGATGGACTTGGAATTCAAACATGGATTTCCCTATTTGTTTGTACATCAAGGAAATTGTGAACATCTTTTCGTGATTGAGAAAGCAAGGTAAAAATATATTTTTTGTAATATGCTTTCCCGGAAAGCCTTTTCGATTCAAATATTTTTAATAGTTATTTGGAGCGTACTAACATGTATGTGGCATGTCGTTTTATGTACTGAATACAGAATTATACGACCAGAGGAGCATTTGTTAAAGGATAGCTTCCCTGCCATTATCAAGTCCAACTTTCGTACAATGTACTGTCAAGTTGACAATACGAGAATCGCAAGGTAAGCTCATTACAAGTACATAAATACTTAAGTATGTTCCTACAAATGTGTACACCACATAATTCCTTTAACTTTTAAGTTGTGATTCTAACTAATATCTTACAAGTATAAGTATATCATAATCTAAGTACGAATATTATGTATTTTGTCTTGACACACTAGATATGCTGTACGAAATACGAAATGGTTTCCTCAAGATCCCATGCTACTTTGCCCCGAATGCCTGGAACTGTGTTTCGAGGATGATAAAAGGGTTGAAGATTTCCTGCTCTACAGCTTCCCACAAATTTCTTCACTATTTTGATAACTTTAGACAAATTATGTTCTCAGAGTTTTTCCTACGTAGTAGCTGGTCGAATTGGAGTCATTTTGTAGAGTTTAACGGACTTTACCTCAGTATTTTTTATTATCGTAGACTATTACTTGTTGTTTTAAATAATACAATATTTTTTCGTTCCTTTAATTTAGATTAATTTTATTCAAGGATTGATGTTAGTTTTATTTGTTTCAGGGAAGGAGAAAAGAGTAGGTTGGCCATATTATCCCTCAACTTATCATGTATAACCTAAGCTGTTAATATCACCTAATAATTTTGTCAATAATCTAAATATACACACATGTTTTGGATATGGAGAAATACATTATTTACTATTAATGTATATGTATTGGGAGATTGAATGTCCTGTTCTTTGTTTTTTCAATACATGTATTCCACAATTATACATGTAATGTAATTAATATATAAGTAACTTGTACCAATAAAAATGGTCATTGTACTTAGTTGTAATTTACCATTTCTATCTGTACAAATAAAGACTTAAAAGTATTAACAGAAATTTTTCTCTACAGTCTATAACTTAATACACAGAGTCTCTGCGACAAAGACAACGACGATAACGTAGAGAAAGCAGAGGTGGATTTTCGATTTTTTTCTCAATGCTCGAGGGAGCGAAGATATTTTTCAAATCATGGAATTGATTTTTCTACGTTTACAGCAAAAATTATTTATTCATTTCAATCATTTCTAATTCGAAACCCTATCTTGAGAGATTACAGATTTGTTCCAGGATTGACAGGAGGGATACATGTCAGTGGACAATTAGTCAGAATATGGTAGGTCATTTCTTTTTTTACTCTAACTGTTACTTTGTGATTTTGAGATGGACCATTGTAAAATATTTTACAATTTGATTTCAGGCCAGCGTGTGGTACGCTTGTAAATTCTGTACCAGAGCCTATCAAAATCCTAAAGAATTTGTTCTTCACAAGAAGAAAGAACATCCAGGTAAACACGTATATATGATTACAAAGTGTTTCAAATTCTTTTTTAAAAACTGGAATTTCTTCATACTTTGAGTTTCATTTTACAGGCATGAGTTCTTGCAGAATGATTATTTTATTTCTGAACCCTTAGATGAATACAGAGAACAAAAGGAAAAGAGGAAGAAGGTGAGAAACTCTCATAATAATGGACAATCTGAAAACAAACAATCTCCAACCTCTTCAATAAGGTACATAATTAAAATATAAAAGCAGTATTGTATTGTAGTTGAACCCTTATTGACTTGTTTTGACTTAACGTTATGAAATTATTAACTCTTTGTACAGCGATATTACAAGTCGTAGTGGCCAGAATGAAAGACAATCGAGACGTTCATCAAAGCAAGACTCCGAAGAGGCAGAAGAAGAAAAAAGACTTGACTCGTCAACAGAAAAGAAGGAGAAGGAGATTACAACTCTGAGAAGAATTTCTCCCAGACGTCATTCTTCATCACCGTCAAAAGTTACTATACACGGAAGAGGAGTACCGGGTCTTTGTATTTACTGTGACGAGTCATTTCCAACTCAACTGAAAATGGTTGAACATGTCCTTGTCGTACATAAATCCGATCGACCTTTTCAATGCAAATATTGTTCAAAGAAATTCAAAACATCATCAAATAGGAATGGTCACGAAGCTTCACACATTGGTACTGTTAGATATGACTGTAATTACTGCCCTAAATCTTACACGAGAAAGACAGCTCGAGATTATCATGTGACAGCTACTCACACTGGTAACAATGTGGAGGAGGGGAAGAGTGAAAAGGAGAGGAAGAAGAGGAGGAGGACCAGTCATTCCGAAAAAGTGACAACTTCAACTTTCAAGTGTGGATTTTGTCCCATTGCTTTCTACGACCACGATCGTCTGGTCCTTCACGAAAAACGACACGAGAGGCTGACTCAAATCCAGAAAAGTAGAACAATTCAAAGGAGGGTGTACGCTGAAAATTTTTCATGTTGCGGAGAGTCGTTCAGGTCACTCACAGCTTTCCGACAGCACAAAACAATTGTTCACTTGGAGAAATGTTACGAGTGTGACCAGTGTCATGCAAAATTCAAATGGTCAGTTCAACTCGGGCGACACATTAGGAAATTTCATAAACCAGGGTCAAATTCTCCTTCGAAACAGAGTCCAACAATTGACTCGAACAATGACAAGAAGAAGAAAATTGTGTCTCCAGAGAGTCATTCAAAGTCTCACAGTCTCAGTGTCGTCCAATCCAACTCCATGAAATATCTGACCATTCAAGTCTACGAAGGAAGTTCCGTTTATGTTTGTAATTTCTGCAAAAAGGTCATTGCGAATCTGAAAGCTGCCACGGATCACGTTCGTGTACACACTGGAGAGCAGCCATTTGAATGTCGTTACTGCAAAAAACAGTTTTCATACATGCGAACTTGGAAGGCTCATGAGAGGATTCATACTGGGATTCGGCCCTACAAATGTGACTTTTGTCCAAAGTCATTTTTCAGTTGGTCTTCCAGATACGGCCACGTGAAACTCAGTCATCCAGATTCTAGCAGCTCATCGGTCAGTAAGCTCAAAACTTCCTCCTCTTCTGGTCCTCAAACCACAGAGCTTCCAGTTGTCGACAAAAGTTTTGCAGAGAAAAATGTGTGCCAAAAGTACAAGGGTGGAATGTCATTCCACATGTGCAAGATTTGCAGAATGGAATTTTCCTCCTTGTCGGTCGCTCTCAGACACATTCCAACCCACAACAGACAAGACAACGATCTCGCCAAGCTCCACAAGAAAAACAACATGAAAATTCCCAGTCGAAAATCTCCAATAAAGACTTTCCAAGAAAAGTCCAAGTTTCTTACGAGACATCCTCCTGTTCAATCAGCCAGTACCTTGACCGGACCAAAAAGGAGAAAGAGAAGTCAGTCTTCACCCCACGTAATTTGTGACGTCTTCCACGGGGTCAAAATCTTCATTTGCAAGTACTGCAAAAAAGAGTTCAACAAATACTCGGCAGCTGTGAGACACACACAGTGTCATACACACGAGAGACAGTTCGTATGCCGCTGTGAGAAAGCATTCATTTACAAAGATAATCTTAGAGTCCATCAGAAAAAGAGTTGCCACTTGCGGTAGACTAGGAAAGTGGTTTATAATTATAAACATTATTAATTCAATTTAAGTTAATAATTGGAGTAAACATCAAGTCAGTCATCTCTCCTAACCGTGTTGTCAATCTCATTTTGACCGAACCAAGAAGTCTGATTCTATGACTTCATCGTTGATAAGACTGTGAACATGAAACCAGTACCAACGTTTCGTATTGAAGATGCTAGAATTTCCCTTTGGTGATTATGAATTCGTACCAGTATAGTTTAAGCATTAATAAGTATTTTCAGTACCTACCTAATTTATATCTGTATAATATAATTTACAATTAATAGCTACTTAGTAACTCTTTACGTGATCAACCACACTGTGTTTGAATGACAAGGCCTACGTAAAACCAGAATGTTATTAACCGGGATGATAATGAGGTTCTGCCATTTTCCTTACAAATCAGTTGTAATATGGCCAAACACATTTCGGTTTGAATGGTGCAACTACGATATATAATTTTAAAGCGTTGATTGAATTATTAAATACATTGTTATACAAATTAATTAATGTATTTTGTGCAGAAGTCTCATTTCGTAACATTTGAACTTTCATGAATTCTCCACACCAAATTTTCATAAGACACCAGAAAAACGAATTTATTCTCCTTTTTTATTGAAAATGTGAACTGAAAAACTTAACAACAAAACCCGTCCCTTGGTTTCCTTTTCCTTTTCTTCCCACGATTTTGACTCCAGGGTCCACACTGAGGTGGACACTGAGTTGGACACATGGGAATGTAAAACATACATGGCATCCCCGGGTAGCCCATGTTATTGTTGTAGCCCGGAATACCTCCTTGATTTCCATTCCCTTGACCCCCTCCTCTTCCTCTTCCTCCAAGTAAATATTCATTACTCATACCTCCGCCTCCTGAATAAGGGTCTCTCCTCCTTGGACCGCCACCCCCGACTCTTGTCTCTGATGATGATGGTTTTGGACAAGGTTTTTTGGGTGTTGGGACACATTTTTTCGGGGGTCTTGGAGGGGTTTTCGGTCTTCGAGTTTTGGGTGGTCTAGGAGGTGGTGGTCTTGGTGGAGGAGTTCTGCGAGGTCGAACAGGTGGCTTTGGACAAGGATTCCGTGGTACACATCCACACTGTTTCGGTCCTTCAGGTTGACATCGGTCAGGGAAATGAGAAGAATTAAAGGGTTGGCCAAACTGATGACAAGACCCTGGACCAGTGACACAGTAAGTGACTTCAGATTCTACCCATGAGGAACTTGGAATTGAATATCGTTGTTGTTGTTGATACAATGGCGGTGGTGGTGGGACACAGGGGGGTGGTTGACATTGATTGGACACACATTGAGAGGAGTGACCTGTCCCACAACCTGTCAAATGATTCGAAGGGGTTGAATCAAAAGTTGGCCATTGTTGTTGAATCGGTTGTTGTTGTTGACAAGGCTGTGAAGGAAGAATTTGTTGACAAGGTGGAGGTGACCTGGGAGGTGAAGTAAAGGGTACACCTGATCCTCCCTGTCTGTACTGGTTAAGTTTACCTGAAAAGTCTACCTCCAAGTAGTAAGTTGTAAAATTTTGAGCCCTACCCATGTTGATCCCCCATGGAATTAAATTGTGACCTATCCTTTCATTCCTTTCAATCTCTGATTGTTTCTTGACCCATGACCCTTGTAGCTTTTGACATTTTGGATTCAATTGACCCCCATTCTTTCCCTTGAACTTGTAGTGACGACAGTCAGGGAGGGAAATTGACCTTTTCTTCTGTTTACATTTTATAATTTCTGGATATTTCTTCAGGACGGGACAACTCCTTATCTCTAGAGTACATTCTTCGTGAACTACTTTGAGTGGTTTGGATTCTTGATGGGGTATTACTTTGTCAATTAATAATTTTTGACCCATCCTTCGTCCACTACCACAAATATTTGCTAAACTCATCCCGACACTCTTGTAAAATTTCTTCATGGTGGTCAAGGGTTGGTCACAACTGTGCCTGGACACAATGACATATTGTCCATTGATTACTTTACTTCTGGTCTTTGGGATTTTATTTTGATTGTACACGATTTCTCCTACTAAAGATGTTCCTTCCAATTTGTTGTCGTTGTCGTGACTCGTGTTATTTCTTCTCTTAATTTTCCTTCCCCTTCTTGAGTTGACCTTTCCTTCACACTCACCCCTGAAAGGTTCAAAGTATGGACTTGATGATGGGGGACATGGACGAGGAGGAGTTTTGGGTCGACTGGAATCATTTTCATTATTGGAATATTCAAATTGTTGACCGACTTCGAATTCTTGCCTTGTTTTGGACTTCCGTGGTTCATAGTAAACTGTGTCCGACAAACACACAATCACAAATCCTTAATTGTTAATTTTATTAATTTAATTTAATAAATCAAAACTCACTGTAGGCTGTTGCTCGGGGTGGAGATGAACAATTCTCAATTCTTGAATAGTTGGTTGTAGAAATTATTTTTGGTGGATAACTTTTGGGCCAATTGATGTAAGGTCTAAGTTTTTGTTTGGGACAGTTTGATTCTTTTGGCTGAATGTCATCTTGTCCGGAATTCTTTTTGAAAGGATGAAATTTTGGACTGATGTGAATAAAAGTGGTCAGTCCTGTTTGAACAGAGTTTTGTGAACTTTTCGGAGGGATTTCTTTAGCAGATCTTGAATCCAATTTGTCGATCAAGGATAATGTCAATTTTGTTGAAGGTTTAGGGTCATCCGAATCCTCTTCAGGAGTAGACGTAGTGTCCAAAGAGGACGATGAAGAATTATCCCGAATTGTACGAGCAGTACTCAAACAATTGGCAGTGAGGGTACAAGGAGAATTGACTGGGGTCCGAAGACCAGACCTAAACCCGGGTATTCTGGGTTTTCTGTCCGAGTCGTCTCCACTCTGGATGTCATCGTTATGGATAGGATTTTCATTCACATTTTTTGATTTTTCACAACAATGTTTTTCTTTGTTGTTTTGTTGACTTGACTTGGGTTTGTCCTTGTAATTTGAAGAGTAAAAGATGAGAGGATATTTAATTGGATTTTTTGTTGGATTTTTACTTGGATTTACTGGTAAATTCCTTTTTCCTCCTCCTCCTTCAATTCCTCCTCTGTAACTTCTCCTCCTGGATTTTGTATTGTGTCCATTGTTTTGTGAGTCTTCAAATTGTTTAGTGGAACTTGAAAGGGAAGGGACTAGAGCCCTTCTCCTGGATGCTTCAGTATTTCTCAAATACCGTGGTTTTGGACGAGGAATTTGACTAGTTTTTGAATTCACTTGACTACTTTCTTGAACATTATTCCAATCATTATTATTGATTTTGAATTTTGATAAAATTTCAATTCTTTTCTTCCCATCATTTTGACCTCTTCTGTGACTTGTCCCCGTCCTCACATTATTGTAGTCTTCACTTGAAGAGTCATCTGAGTCTCCCATTAAAAATTTTGTGTGTAAATTCTAATTGTGCATCATAATTTTTTCAAAATTTTGAATTTTGAAATCATGCCATGACAAAATTTTAAGTGAAGGTGTAAAGTCAAAAAATAATAATTATTCCTAAACTTGAACAAAATATCATTGGAAACGATAAAATTTTGATTTATTTTTCTTTGGAGAAAATTATGGAGAAAGTATTGGAGAAAGCAACTTCAAATACAAAAATAGTATAATATATTTACCACAGAGTTTAATTTAATTAGCAAGATAGTTTGGTCTCAATAAAATTTTGATCAATTGTTGTTGTTCAGTGGACAACTGATCAAAATTAGAAGAGGTTGACATCTTCCCCATGAAAATCAATTGAACAATTCCCCGTCCCTTATCCCTGATTTCCTTTGTCGTGTTGATCCTGCCGCAACATCCTATTAAATCAAAAAATTTATTTAAATTAAATCAATATAATTTAATTAATCAGTGCAATAAAAATAATTATTGTTGGTGTACTCAGTAGTTTAGGCAGCAGAAGTTGAAGTTCTGTAGGGTCAGGGTTCAATGAATTTTTGTGAAATTCACAAATTAAATATCGCAAATGTAGAAGAGCAAAAATTTTGTATGAGCACGTGGGTTTGGAAATTGGGTCACGAAGATAATGAGATACAGAAACAAACTGGTCATCCAGTGTCATCTCATTGATGAAAAATTCCAACTTTTGAAGTGATTCTGTTCGACAAGGGTCATCCACTCGAATAAATGAGTCAGAATCTGATTCCTTGTCCAGTTCTAGTAGAATTGTAGTGTAGAGGTCATCTGAAAATTCTTCGAGAACATAATCCGACGTGTCGATTTTGTCATCTTGAATTGGATTAATTTCTTTGGTCACTTCTGAATCAATAGTTTCTGTCAGAGCCCAAAGTTGTCTGATTAAATGACTTTTGAGAACAATTTTCCCTTGATTTTGACCCTCCTCACCCAAATGTGACCAGACTCGTGCCGTTTGAAGAGAGACTTTGTCCTGGAAGAGACTGAAAACGGCCTCACATTTTTCTTTGATGTCATCTGGAGACTTGACACAACTTCCCCAGTCTGTTTAAGCAGTCAAAAATGGATTTTGAATAAAAAATTGAATTTAGGCTTTAATTAATTCAGATTCGACTTACCTAATATATTTTGAACAAGTAATTGAAGATCTTCCACTTTGACGGCTGTCAGTGCCAGTGCATTATTCAGTCTGTCCTTAGTCTTGTTCTTACAGGGGGTCAACATGGAGGTCAAAGTTGTGAGAATACATGTTTTTGATGGTGTTGTTGGATTTTGACCTTCTTTTCTTAAATAACAAAGGATGGTTAGAAATAAGGAGTCAAAGGTCATGAGTTCTGATAGAATCTCAAATGTTTTGGTCAACTTGACATAAATTGAACCATCCAACTCGGGATTAATACAATCTAGACTGATCAAAGTTCGATGAAGGAGTCTTGACTTAATATTTTCCAAATCATCATTAAATTTGTCGCTCTGTGCGTGATGAAGGAGAAAGGAATTTAAAATGTCCAAAAATAAACTACGCATTCCCTTTAGATAATCCATATCTTGATCAAACATCTCACATAATTTTGACCCTGTATGGAAGGTAAAATTTAATAGGGTTAGAGTTATTCAGTATAGGAAGCAAAAAAATAGTGAATGCAATTTATGTGTACCAATTTTGTCAACTAATTTCAATGGAGTTGACTCATTTTGATAGAAATACGACTGTAGCTCAAGTAAACTGTTCCTCCTCTCTGGAGTCTTTGAATTTTGACATTTTGTGAGGAGCAACTCAATACTATTATCTTGTTCTCCAGATTTTGATAAATCACTGGACCGCCTTGATTGCTTAGTCGGCCCACCCTGTCAAATAGAATTTTATTGGAAATTTTATTTGAAATCACACCCATTTTTCAGTGAATTTTATTTCTTTCCCCAGCAGTTTTGCTGTGTAAACTTTTACCTTGGTGAGTGACTTTGTGGTTGGTGGTGTGGATAATTTAATTTTCTTCATTGTGGACAAGGAGAGGGTCAATTATAGACTGGAATAATATTGTGGTAGTCCGTTTGTCTTATATCTCATCCAGAACTGCGTTTTCGACTAAAAATAAACGACCGTTTATTTGATAATGATGAATCAATCTTATCTCCTGATTGCACAATAACCAATACACACTTACACTATGGTATGACCCTCCCTTCTCATATCATGTCACTACAACATCGAAGGAAGGACGTTTTGTTCGTCACAGCATAACTCTGATGAGGGTTTAAACCGTCAATGAGAACTTATGATGGTTGTTGTTATGTTACAAGGAAAAGTCTCCTGTCATCACCAGAAAATGTGTGCCGTTTAGCTTTGACTTGATGAATCAGAGAATAATGAAAAAACGTGTAATAAACGAATGAATTTTATCATCGTATGAAAGACGGATCATTTTCAGTTTACTTGTGTACCATCAGGAAACCAATGGTGTGAAATAGGTATGTTTGATTAGATTGTACACAAGTGAATACACTTTTGATGGACAAACGGTCGCATTCAGTAATGAGTAATGTCAATATTTGTCTATGCAGGGTGACCCTTTGTCTGGGTTCAAATGCAAATGTAAATGCAGGGGAAAACTAGGTTTATCAATCAACTCTGGGCATTCTTCGAGATGGATTCTGGAAACGTAAACTGTGAATTAATTATGATTTATCTGCTGGTGTTTATTACTGCATCCGAGGTGAAATTAAATAAAGAACTGAAACTTGTACAAAAATAAGGCGTTATTGTATAGTACCTATAGTATATAGTACGATAGATTACATATATATGACGTATAGTGTTTAAAATAAATAAAACGGATTTCATTTGTCCATGTATAAAAAATTGGGAGGTACACAATTAAAATCAAAATTAACAGTGTGTGTGCGTGTGGAATCAAAAGGGAAATTTTTGTAGTGTAGAAGGAAGGGTACTCAAACACTTCGTTGACTAGACTCAATGGATTTCTTTAAAAGAGCCACTTGACTGTGAAGATGCTGATTTTCTTTGAGAAGGGAACTTTGCTTGGAGAGCAGTTGGAAAATCTGTAAGATGTAAATCAAAAAAAGAGGTTGGGAATTAAGTGTCACACTTTCAAAAATATTAACACTTTCTCATTGTAGCGTCCACTACAAGAAGCAAAAACAAAAACTTTTGCTGTTCATCTTACTAAAAATAGAACTACTAACATGCTCATTACAGATAGCCATATTAAATGTTGCCTACTGAACAAAATTAAACAGTCAGTTGCAGAGTTGTGTTTTGTGATTTTTGCTTGTTTGTGTATCCTAACCTTTTGAACTCTACAGAATTTGAATTGTCTATCACTATAAACACAATCTTCTATTTATGGATTGTTCATCTCCCCCAACACCGGTCAATGCACGTTGGCACTCACACACTCATTCAATCCACTCTCTTTCTCAGTTCCCAACATCATCATCTCCCTCCTCTTCTCTGTCATTTTCGTCAACATTTTTCTCCTTCCCATTTACTTTATCTCCACTATCTTCTGGATTTTCATCTTCTTCTTCCTCCTCCTCGTTCGCTCCACCTTCACCATTCTTCTCAGAGGTTTCTGGTTTATCATCACTCTTCTCTTCATTCTCGTCTTTCCCCTCCCCCCCATCATCATCGTCTTCCTCCTCAGACTCTTCTTCTTCATCGTCATCCTCATCTTCTTCATCCTCCTCCTGTGAAAAAAATGATTATTAATCTTTATGGTCTTATATAAAAACTATTATTCTGAATATGATAAATCCTATCACTGTGAGCAATCCTTCAACTTTTGCTCCTATTCTTTAACATGCAAAACTTTGAAAGAGATCTCCTCTGAGGGATTTTCATCTACAGAGGTGATCCAGATCTCATTTTGTAGGGAATTTTGTAACTTGGTCGATAGGGTACTTTTCATTGACCCTACTCTGACCCTTGACCCATAATTTCAAATTTTCATTTTACTCTGTGGCCGAATGGCATAAGGATTCTCACTCTGAACTTTCATTGAACCCAGAGGTCCCGAATTCGAGTCTCGGCTGCCCCACAAATGTTTTTGACACTTTTTTCTTCTTTATGGTTACTATTTGAGGTACATTACTTGAGAGAAGATTATCGGGGATCCAAAAATAGACAAATAGTTTTTTACTTAACGTTTGTTTGCGTAATGTTCATAGTATTATTAGCTTTTTGCCACAAAACGGTTCCTTTAATCATGTTGACCTTCAGAAATAGTCATACACTCTCTTGAAATAAGTCAGGAAAATACACCGCAAGAAAGTGTATGACAATTTCTGACGGTCAACATGATTAAAAAAACCGTTTTGTGGCAAAAAACTCTTTTATGACTATTCCCACTTAGAAGGCCAAGTCATTCTATTAATTTTTTTCTGTCGAGCTTATTCAACGGGTCAAAATGAACAGCAACAAAGTTCCCGCACCAAAATGAATCTGCCGCACTTTAAAAGTTCTACATATAATGTAGGTAAGCAAAGGTTGACCGATTACATATTACACACAATACAGGCAGCGAAAGCAGCCTTCAAATGCTCTTTTTAGAATATAAATAACTATTACCGTAGCTTTTTTGTCGGCTTCCTTGGCCTTTTTCTCCTGTTCTTCCTTCTCCTTGTCTTCTTCCGCTTTTTCTTTGTCTGTGTTCTCTTTTTCTTTTTTTAATTTTTCTAATTTTGTAAATTAGATTATTGATAGAGTAGGTGGCATAGACATTACATATATTAGAAACAGTAAAATATTAACAAATGAATAGGTAGAGACTGTAGACAGGGATTTCTGTCAACTTTTCTTTTTAAAAAACTTGTTTAAAAATATATATATGAATCAGTTTTAGCAGGTCTCTATTCATTTTGTTTGTATTTTCACTGACATCATACAAAGTATGTCTTTTGACTAAATGAGTGTTTTTTTGGCAACTAGACTACGACTATTACTTCTATTCTTAAGCTGTATCTACTATCTTAATCTTGCCTGCATTTTCTATGCCCTGTTTCAAACAGCTCTGCAACTCGACGATCATATCTTGCCTACAACACACAAAAAGACAAATGGTACAGTATAAGAAGTATAAAATTATTTCTATACCCTTTCAGATCGTGCTTGATCTTGGTCTTCCATACTCCTCAGTCTTTGTGTAATTTGTTCATGGCTAGAACTGTAAAATGAGAGTTTCTTTTCCAGCTCACCCTTCTTGTCATTATTCAATTTGGTTGCATTCAATAGTTTCTCCTTCTCTTTCTCATGCAATGTTCTCTCCTTCCTATAGTACACTTACAAACTTTGTTTTTCCTCTTGTTTGACCTCATATATACATTAAATAAATTACTCACATGAATAATATTGAGTTATAGATTAATGATCCTCCTCAAAATTACCTGTACTGTTTGGATGTGTCATCCAGTTTGTCTGTTAACATTTTACACTCTCCCCTCAACTTATCGAGTAATGTGTTTTGAGCCTGAATAAGTTGTTCCAAGTCTGTCATGTCTTTGGCTAAAAAATATAAAACACAATACAATCATTCATCATTCACAATGTATGGATCCATATATACTCTGTACAAAAATAAATTATTCAAATTACAATGTTTCTCTTCCATATTTTGAATAATGTGGACAACATCTTGGTCTTCACCCACACCCTCTCCTCTGTTTTTGAGTACGACATTCTGAATAACAACAACAGCATTTCAAAGTAGGTAACATACATAAAAAATATTAGTATTCTTTTTAGTAATAAGTAGAAAATATAAAATTTCAGCTCACCTCACGCTGTAAATGAGCAACATTCTCATTCAATTTCACAATAACCTCCTGGGCTTCCAGCAAATCATTATCAGAGGCTTCCATCCTTTGCCTTAACCCCGTAATCTCTGCCTGATTATTGTTATAAAATAAAATGATTCTTTAACACTAAAAGTAAATAACGTAATTTTTTGAAAAGAAATGCAAATATTTACTTTACCTGAAGTTTCCCAATCTCCTGTTTCCCATCTCGTTCAACTTTCTCAATAAGAAGCCTGGAATTAATGAGATCCTGTTCTGCTTGACTTTTCATTAACAACGCTTGACTTAGTTCACTTTGCATATGGCCTGTGTATGAGGATCAAGATATTATGTAATGTAAACCAAAATAATTTGATGTTACATTTTGAAATTTTTATAAATGAATTTTGTGGATTACCCATTCTGATGAGATTTTCTTGTCTCAAGTCTTCCATTGTTTGTGTTTTCACTTGTAACTCTCTCTTGAGTTCCAACTCGATCCTCTTCATTCTTTCCAATTCAAGTCGAGCTCTTGTTAAAGAGTCCATCTCCACATTGATATTGGAGTTGAGCATCTCAATCTCTTGTCTGTATTTCATCTCCATTTGCATTTTCTCCTCATGGATTTTCTTGTAGCTCTCAGCAACCAGGTCTTTGAGTCGCTGCTGATGTCGTGCCAGCTCTTCCTTCAACCTCCTTGTCTCCATGTCACTCTTGATAGTGTATTGTAAAATCATATATAAATTTGGTAAATACAAAATAAAAGGGAAAAGAAAAAAAGGGGAAAAAAAGACCCGAAGATATGTACGTAAATACAAGTTAGAGAGACAAACAAAACAATAAAGTTATAACATTGTTTTTGTTTTTGTTTTTCCATTGGATATTTTTTTATTGCATTCTAATTTAATACTTTTTTGCTAAATATGTACTATAGTTTGACTGCTTCTTTTCAACTATTGTAAGAATGGTACGACTATGTGGAGCAATATGTATGTTCTAAGTAAAAGCTCATGTGTTTTTTAAATTTTGGAAATGAAAAAACTCTCCTTTTTTCAGATTTCATTCTGGAAATAGGGGGGATTTCTATAGAGTGTAAAACGCTTAAACGGCTGTCATCCACCGGAGATAATTCTTCTCTGATCTCGATTTCCATGCAGGCTAAAATATAATTTTTTGTAAATATCGAATTAATTAATTAGTATGTTGAAGCGTCTTACCTGTGATTTTTCATGTTGCATTGTCTCCACAATCTCCAAACTATTCTTCACTTTTTTGGCTGCATCCGACTCTCGATCACGCAGCTCACTCATCATCAATTTGAACTTTGACAAAGTCTCCAAAAGATCTTGCTTTTCCCTACACACAATAATAATAAAATTATTAATCCATTTTACTTCCATTGAAAAATATTGCAAGAGAGAGACAAAGGCATTGTATTCATTAACTCACCTATTTAGATTTTCAATCTCGGCTCGATGAAGATCACAATGAGCATATGGATTGACATTTAGGGGAATCATTGAACTGGAAGAATCCCGTCCTCCACTAGAGATTTTATTTTTCCTCATTTCAAGAATCTCCTCTTGGGCCAAACTCAAACTTCTTCTGGATTGATTCAGCTGTGCTTCCAACTCAGCTATTTTGGACTCTAGGATGACACTACTTGGATTCTTTTTGGTGAGTTGACTAGACTTCTTTACATACTTCTCTCCAACATCAAAACCATCCGTCTTCTCATCCAACTGTTCAATCATATTGTTGAGAAGTTCTCTCTTTTGTCTCTCATGTAACGCCTCGTTTTCTGAGATTACATCACGTACTTTGTCCAACATACTGGACAAGTCCTCCCGACAATATTTTGTCTCCTTCTCTAGCTGTGTAATGTACTGAAATATAAGAAAGAAAAAGTTAGTTTGGGAATGAAACCCTTCATCATGCTGAACTCAAGAGTCCACTTGGCGACGGCTCAACCGGCTGTGATGGAAAGACTATTAGCTCAGACATTCTTTTCAAAAGTTCTATTCAAAAAAAATCTTCAGCTTCCCTACAATCCACTTTTAGATAACTTTCAACGAAATCCTTAAATTTTGTAATGTACTTAGTACTTAATAATTCAGTAATCCGTCTAACTTTTTGTTAATACAACATTCTAGATCTACTAATGAGTTACTAATGAGTAATAAGTGATGAACTATTTTATAAACATATGATTGCGTATACAGTAATACAATGTATTGTTCCTTGAATTATACGACCTCACCTGCCCCTGCTTCTCAATGAAATCAAACAAGTCATCCTCACAACCAGACTGAGGTGGTTGGTAAGAGTAAAGTTGATTATTCAATGGTTTTGTGGGAGATTCTCTAGAGCTAAAGAGAGACCGGAAGTTGAAACGGTCTCTACGGGTTGGTGGAGAGTCCCCAGAGTCAAATGATTTGTTACCCACTCCACTCACATCTCCTAATGAACCCTATAGACACACACACGCAATATCGATTATTTGCATGTACTAACGATAAGTAACAAGAATTTTACTCAAGTTGTTGTAGATTATCTGTTTACCTTAATAGAAGAGGAATCTAGAAGATTATGTGGCCTGGGACTTAAAATAGATCTGAGTCGGGAGACGGCTTCTCTGTAAGCTACGTCCGTGTGGTCCGTAGAAATTTTCTTTTTCCAATCCATACCAGAAAATGATACGGATTTTCTGTCGAACAAACAAAAGACAAGCATTTCAATTATTGATCGAGACTTTTTACACGTATTTGATAGATCATGAATAGATTGAAATATTACGTTGAATAGTAATTGTTTCCCTCTTGACCAGAATACATTTGGACACTTGTACAATAATATTTTGACGTACACAAGCTCAAGTAAAAGTGTTTACATTTTTGGCAACTATATTACTAATCTTTGGATAACTGAAGGTCACCAACTTTATGTTTAGGATGCACAGTCAGACAGTAATAATATCTTTTCATGTCCAATAATTAATATTTGTCACAATAAATTGTCCTATCACAATGACATTGCTTGTCAATTTTCCACTAATACTAGTACACAAGTTCATTGTTTTGAGCAAGACTATATAAAAAATAACTAGGTTATTTAGCTGTGTATTTAATATTTATGAGTACAAAAATGGACGGAATTAAATCTATATTCCGGTTAGAAACCCCGAAAAAAAAATCCGATGTCAAATTCAAACCCCTCTTTTTTTCTAGAGCATTTTTTAGCTCTCCATTCCACACAACTTTCTCCTCCGAAAATCGGAGAGAAAGAAAAACTGATTAATATTCAGTAAGTACCTTGGTTGATTAGATGTTGGTCCAGGTTTTGGTGTCCCAATTTTCCTAAAATTGAAAATATTGTAGGCAGAACTGGATCCAGAGCTTGTAGGGGAGGTCATGGGGATCGACCCAGTCTTTCTGAATGGAAATCGGAACCTTCCTCCTCCTTTTGAACTTGGTAATCCTTTACTAGAATTTTCGTACTCTTGACTATCCTGAGTCTTCATTTTATTTAATCCAAACTATTTTTTTCCTCTCTCACTCACTCTCTCTCTCTCTCTCTCTCTCTCTCTCTCTCTCTCTCACGGTATTTTGTCCTCAAATCTGCCAACTTCCGAGCAGCACTAACCAAAGGTAGAAAAACTAAGGAGAGTTTTGTCCAGGGAAAAAAGGGTCATTTATCTAACCAATCAACGTACCATAGCACGGCAGTCCCTAAAAGCTTTTCCTCCGCATTCTACCTTAAACGGCAATCAATTTACTCCCTATCGACAACAACTCAAAGGGAACACATAGAGGAAGAAAGAAAAATTGGTCAAAAAGTTAATCGACAAGAGACAGCTGCTGACTCCAAGAGCCGACTGTGATTTTTCCCAGAAATGAACAATAAGTCTCGGAATTTATTGATTCACATTGCATTTTTAATGTCATCCCCGCAGTCACTGGTCACTGTCCCCCCTCTCTCTCTCTTCTGCAATGAACCAATTGTCAAGAAAAGAAAAAATACTGGACAAAGTTCTATTAACTACTACTAGAGATACCGACCGATGGGCTATCAAGGATCATCAGAGGCACACAAACTTTTTGACTTTTTTTACCATGAAATGCGGACAAGAAAAAGAGAATAGAGGAGGAGGGTAGATTTGTAATCTAATCAGAAAGAGGACGATTTTAACAGGTCCCAGGCTGTGCAAATGGAATGGAGCCGGGTCCAGGTGTGAGGGACGGAAATGAAGGCTTAATGTGTGTGTGTGCGTGCGTGTCTTGTTGTCATCCAAATACCCTGACTACATTTCTCCCCATACATTCCATGTAATATATGTATTGTGTTATTTATACAAGAGACAAAGAGAGAAAGGGAAATCTCTCTCTCTGATTTCCTAACCCGCCGTGATTGAGATGATAATGCTTGACTCGGGTCTTCCTGTCCTCGCGTGTCAACACGACATTCAAAAGGATTTCCTCTCCTTTTCTCTCCCCTGTCACCGACCGATGAATAACTTGTTACTTTACTCTTCCTTCCCCTCTTTAGAAGAAACTCCATTAATCTAGCAACTTATTTTCCCTTCCTCTCATTTTATAGGAATTTCCTGGAAGGAGAAAATTTCCCTACATATTTTAAACCCAAGCTAAATAACACACACACACACTGCAGGTATCCCAAATTGTTCGGAGAGAAGGTTCTTGTCATGGAGTCAGGACAATCATATAAAAAAAATATTTGAACTTTATTAGGCCAAAAAAACTGCATTACGTCTTTTCAACTTTCTCCTTTGGTAGCTGTCACGGGTAAAGCAAATAAAAGTTCATGGTCAAAGGTTACATAGCTAACAGCAATATAAATACTTAATGGGTTTTGAGAGCGACTTCTCCTCAGGACACTTTTCATGTCTTCAAAATTTTGAGACATTGAATGTAGACGAGAGATCGGGCATCTCGTCCAAAGAGAAAGTCTAAGTGATTCCATTTCGGGTGATGAACTGGTCCAGCCTCCATCACATTCCCCAATTCCCTTATTGTCCTCAATGCATCCTGGAGAAATTTAAAAAAATACTCCTTTTAAAAATTTGTGCTCATACTCTTCTACTTAAAGAATTAATGTTGGCCAATGACCTCTGGAATGTTGAGGAGGTCATTCAAAGCATACAAGGCTTTGATGGGGACTCTCACATTCCCCAAATTGTACTCTGGAGGAATGGCTGAATTGTACTTTTGCAAATTGATTTGTGGACCATAGTCAAAGAACCGGAAATGGGGTGACCTGGCCATCTGAAGAATGTGAGCCACAGTTTTGCCAGAAGTTGGGGATGGCATTCTTGAAGTTATCAAGCTGACAGTTCTCTAATAGATATTACCAATTCAAACTCCACATAGAAAATGTAACAGAATTAAAAAATCAATTTTATACCATCCTTGTTTGTTCCATGTGAAACCCGACATGGAGTGAGATGAGGAACAGGCATAATTTGGCTGTGATTTGTCCATAACAGAAATGAGGGGACACTGAATTGAGCACGGTATTTGTGTGTTTTGGTAAAAAACGACCTTTGGACACCCTGTCCAAAAGTCCCTGGACACAAAAAACAATGGAACATTGACACATTCCTGATTTTGAAAAAAAGAAATGAAAGAAAATAAAATCCGAATTACTTTTAAAAGGTGAGGAGGGACTAGGATCAAATCTTTGAGGAGAGTCTTGGAGTGAGTGCCGTAGGCCGTTGGAGAAAGTGCAATCATTTTCCGGACCATCCGATGAATGGAAGGATGTCTTTTGTCAACTTTGTTCAAAGATATCATGGTGTATTTATTAGACAAATTCATTTTATTATTACATATTCATTTAGAATTAATTGGGGATTCATTAATAGATAGAACTTTTTCTAAAAAACACTTCATTTAGCTTGAACTTTTCTTCCACGCCCACGACTTGATGTACTTCCAGTACTTGAACTGTAAGACCTTTTGTTCTGCAATGAGTATGTTGTCGTTATGCCAGGGAGGTTAATTTTTAGTTTACACGATGAGCAGAAACCCTCAAAGTGAATAATTTCAGAACACTCTCAATTCCAGCAAAATTTTTCCCACTTTGATGCTTCAATGTTCCAACGACGACGAGTCCAGTATTCATCTTTCTGTGTCCACTGTTCCGGAACTGACTGAGTAAAAATAGGATCAGAATCGTTTTTGAAAACCAAGAGAGGAGAGTTGGCAACTTTGACATCACTTTCCTTGTGCTCATCTCCCTTGTTTGAGCAACTTTTTCCTAGTTTGTTGCATCCTGCTACATTACAAAGTGGAGCCCAGCCATTTTTGCCCATTCTGAATTTGACATGTTTCATACTATTCAACACAAGGGGATCATAGAGTCGTTCAAGTCGTGGTCCATAAAAATCCTCTTGTAAATTGACAACCTCCATAAGTTGGACAGAGGGACCGGGGAGAAGAGCAGCTCGTTCCTCATCAAATTTGAATTT
>WJFB01002095.1:0-22476 GCA_009870185.1 Pygmarrhopalites habei
GTCAAAAAATGTGAGGAGAAAGTGCAAAAAGTGGAGTTGCGGGGGATCGAACCCCGGGCCTTTCACATGCAAAGCGAACGCTCTACCACTGAGCTACAACCCCGACATAGAAACCAACCCGTCTCAAAACACACTCTAACACATACTTCTCTCTCCACAAAAACACAACAAAGACAATCAGATTCTCACTTGCAGATACTCCAACACAATTATGTCCGGCACAAAATTAATCATGTTCTGCTCCCCACATCCGAAAGGCAAATCTGTCAACAAACCAACATCAATTCACACATCCATTCCATCCAATTCACTCTATCCTGTCATTTACTCAGTCTCTCACCCAATAATTTGTCCAAATTCGTCAGTGCCGGACCCAGTATGTCAGCCACCACCGACACCTTCACAAAATCCGAATCCCGGACTCTCTTTGCGGGGAACTTGGTCGTCAGATTCACAGTCTCACTTCTCCCTGCTCGAAGGTCAAGTAAGGCTGCCTTATTGAGGTACTGTGGTTGACCTGGTGGTCTCACTTTCAACTGTCGAATTAACTGATCTCCAGCAATTCTCGACGCTGCCTTGACCTGAAGGTCAATAGACCCTACGGCATTGGGTGTGATGAGAAACGTCACAGAATTGACTGAATTTGATTTGATGACTACTCTTTCTGTTCTGAACAGTTCCAGCTCTGCAAACAACATCACATTAAACGTCAATCTGCATGACTATCCAATTATTTACATAACCAATGCCAACACTTACTCGTGTCAATTTCATTCTCATCCTAAATGAAAAAAATCAAATAGAAAAATATCATCAAATTAACAGAAATAGAAACCAGACTTTCAATTAAATGTAAACAAGGACAGAAGGGCACATGCCTGGGTAAAGTAGAATTGATTTTTGGTGTTGTCAAGTGTGACCTCAGCATTAATGTCACGACTCATGTAATTGTGAACCAAGACTTGAATCCCGACAGCCTCCCCCTTCACAACTGAATAGGGAATGTTCAAGGAAATGAAGAATGGACGGAAAACTCTCAATTTCAATGGTTCGTCCATGACTCCGAGGCCGTAGACGGGGTCAAGAGAGAACCCGGACAAAATCCACGAAGTGATTGTATCTGGCACTGGCTTTCTCAGTGACGTACGACCATCATAACTGAAAACATTACAAATTCACTTACAATACAACTTTGAGGAAGTTGACAGAAATTCTCCGTCTCACGATTACATTCATTAGTTTCAATTCCTTGATAGTTGGATAGCGAAAGAAGGGGTCTACAAAGTTAGAACAAGACGATGATGACAAGAAAGTGAAATCACAATTTGAAAATCTAAAAGCGAATTAGAATCAATAGAAAACTGAGTGTTAGTGGGAGTACATGCATTTGCTATTGACACATTTCGTAAAAAACACGGGAATAGAATGATGACATTAGCAAGCGAAGGTGTAGTGTACGTGAGTGAGCAAGAGCAGAAATGATATTTGAAAAGCGAAAGCAAAATTTTTTGACTTTGAGTACCCAGTGGAACCATTGACGAAAATCCAAGTTGGTGCAGGGACCTGTTTCATGTCACTAAAGAAAATTCTAGGGATAGTAATTCTAGGCCGTGGAATACGAGAGAATGCAAAGGGTCCAGCTAGAGGTGGCCGAATGGGGCCTTTGTAAGGAATTGGGGGACCAATGTCCGGTCGGACTGATGAACTTTGATACTGGGCACCATCATAAAATGGTCGTATGGGTCTTGGCATCGCTTTCGTGGAATTAATCAAACCTAGAGAAAGGTCAAGTAGGGGAAACAATACAGGATAGTCAGTACTTGTACAGTGGAGAAATAGACTACAAAAATAAATGTCATTAAATTAAATTAAAGTATAAGGTAACTAAAATATAATTTCAACTTCCTAACAACATGCAATTTTGTGTCTCATGCTGCTATTTTACATCCTATTAGATATCACTCGTATTACAACTTATTTAATTGAAAAAATTGAGCATTCAATTGAAAAGTGAAGAAAGTGTTACACATCGTAGTGAAATGTTTGGTTTGACCTGTCTATAAAATAAATCTCAAAATGGTGTGTGTGTGTCAGGTACTCCTCTCAAGGTTGTCCCCTGTACATAATTGAACTGTTGGCTGAATTAAAATTGTTTTTAAATTAAAATTATATTAAAATTGTCACATTTGAGAGCAAGCTGTACTTGTACAACTAAACTAATGTGTATGGTTATTATTTTAAGTAAAATACTAATTCTTAGTCGTACTGAAAAAGCTAATTGGTTGAATCTTCTTTCAGCAAAAACTATTACTCAGGTTATATATTAAATAGGATTACGTCATATTAAGAAAATTGTGAAAATTTTTGCACAGCGTGCTAAAAGTAAGTATATTTTGTGTAATAGTGTTTAAAGTAGGTAAACAAGGAGTGAAGTGTGTTTAAATGAATACCAAGTAAAATTAAAGGCAAGAGTAGTAGGAAAGTGAAATGCGAGTAAGAATGAAAAGGTCAATTTTTTGAATAATGTAAATGTGGAAAATTATCTTTTGTTTTGACAATGTTACTTTGATTATTTGTTTACCCAGCTGTTAATTGTTCCCAAATAAATGTTTCAGGGAAATATTTCCGTGTTCTGATTGGAGTCTCTTGAAAACCAAGGCCCATGGAGTCAGCTTCGGGGTTAATTGAGGTATCGTCCAGGAAATTTGCTCGATAAAAAACTATTGATATAGGTAATTATTTTTAGCAAAAAATGTGTGCAAATGTGTGATTTTCATTTCATCATCAATTCATTTGGTAAATGGTATTGTACTTTGTGGTTAATTATTAGCATTGATGAGGCGGTTATAAAATATTATGAATTATAAAAAAAATAAATTGGTGACTGTCATGTGCGTTGGAATGATTGATTTCATAAGTGTAGATGTAACTGTCAAGATATGAGCATGTAATTCTGGTTATGTCAGTCGTCAATAAATTTAGGAACGACTACTGAATACTAAATAGTTATTCATCATAACGACTACGACCGTCATGTGTGAGAACCACTTTTAAAAAGCAAGCAATAAAGTATTGATTTTTTCTCTCTGTTTTGATAATTATCCCTACTTTCTCTAAACAAGATTAGAAACTAAGATCAAATTTAAAACAAAAACATGATGCTCAAAGATTTTGAGACACATTTTCAGAGTGTAAGCTGTCACTGAAACATAATCTTGGCTTTCCTACGCATACAAATATATGCTTGGAATGCTTGTGTGTGCCTACAATGCAAGAAATTGCAATTTAGTCTCATCAGAGCAAGAGCACCTTTGTGGATTGTGCGTGTGTGTTGAGTGTAATGGAGTTTTCCATTAGTGCAATTTCTGAATGGGGAGCGAGGGCAGAAAAACGTTATAACAATACGAGAGATATTAGTTGAGATAAAAAATGTATATACACACAAAAAATACACTGATTGACAACAAGCTAGAATAAAAGCAGGAGGGGTGAGTGTGTACAAAAAAATGTAAAGTCAGTAAATCATCAAATACATAAAAGGAATTGACTGGCATCAATGTGTCATTGCGTGGGTGTTTGGACAAACCAATCTGTAGATTGGCCATTTGGAAGAACATGCAGACCAAAATATTCCGATTGAGTACACCTTGCCAAAGTTAAATAAGATTCATCCACACACACAATATTACTTCAAGTGAGTAGAAAGAGAAAGTATACACTGACATCAAGCCAAATACTGTTCAGTTTTGAAGCTACATTACCATTGCATGCATGCATAATTGAACATCATACACTAATGTCCATTTGGGATGCAAGTAAAACACATTCTTTGTCATCTTGTAATTATTATATAGACAAATAGACTCCACGCACAATATTTCCCCAAATTATTTCAAGAAGATACAATCCCTTGAATTTTCAAATCATTAATTATAGGTTGTAGACTAGGAGTCTAGGTCGGCGGTCAAATGTGATTACCCATTTGACCATTTGTAAATTATTAGGTAGAAAAATATGGAAGCTGTCAGGGAATTTGTCCCCTGGAGGGGGAGTAATTAAAAAATAATTTAGGGAAATATATGGTGGTCAATTGTGGGTGTAGGTAGGTAAGTAGCTACATAGTTAATGTTAGTTATGATTCGATATTATATTGTACCCTGTAAAAACCGTGTCCCACAACCACGTTTCTTGAAAATTTTGTCGGACTTTAGGAGCCTCAGGTAGCTCATTATCCGATGATAATTTTGGTAATTGTTCCGCATCCTCTTCAAAATGCAATGGACTTTCTCCCTCAATACCGGAAAGTAATAACGGATAATCCGACATGTCAAACGTTTCTAATACCCTGCCTCTTCGCCAATGAACTAAAATATATATATTATTAATACATTATTTCCCAATTAATCCCCAGCATCAATTGCATCATTGTACAAAGCAAATATTAAGTAACCATTTAACCCCAAATATTTACACTACATTTTTACACTCGACTAAATCTACTAAGGTGAGCTATTTCGCTCTGTAACGTGGCTACTGAACTAAAATGGTGTATGTGGAAAAAAACAATGCCTGTGAAATTTCTTGTCAGTGATGTGTGTATATAATGTGAATTGACTGATTAATGTTTCTCAAATTGTTGAAATGGCCACTCGGATGAAACTGTCAATGAATTTCTCTCACAATTATACACAACGATGGATTATGTTGCTGGATAAAACCTTCAGATACTTATGAGCCTACACTCAATTCAATTTAAACTACGTCATAATTGTAGTTGACATAATTAATTTAGTGAACTTACCAACTGGAGGTTGTTGATGAACGACGGCATTTGTCAAAATCACAACACCCGCATCCTATTGAAAATGAACACACACACCTTTTACAGGGACCGAAGAAGTGGGAGATCAATTTATGGAATATACACTCAACGGGATTTTAACACAACAACAACAAGAAGCTATTCACCTCAAAAACTTGGGAAGCTGTTGAACCCGAATGGCCAAAATAAGAACGTTTATTTCTCCTTGACCGAAGATCCATGTCAAAATTCCAATTCTGTTCATTCCAAGAATTCTGTTCATTCTGAATGGTATTCATATTGATGTCTTTGTCCTGTTTCAACACCAACACTGATTGGTCAATGGCTTTCAATCCAATCAATGAATTAGGTTTAGTTGTTATCAGAATATCCACTTCTTTTCCCGGTTCGGTCTCCGTGGCGGACAGGGCAACATTAATGAAATTGTCCAGGGAACCCGTGATTTGAAAGTCCAGAGAGTCAGCCACAATCTCATTCTCATGAACAATGTACACAACAATAGTGGCTTTTGGAGCTGCATTTGGAGGGGCAAGGATACGGAAACTGAGTTTATTTGATGGAGTTGGTAAATTGACTTTCTTGGACACTAGTAAATCTCCTCGACCCATCAGATCATAATTTAGAGAACTGAAGGGAGCTGTGGCCTCAACTTGAATCTCAATTTCCTCGTTCACCTGTTGTTACATAATACAGAACAATGGATGTTAAGCATGTAGGATTATCGTTGTAAATTGTGTAGATCCGTTGTATTCACTTACCTTTGGATTCTTAGAGACTAAGGTAGCTTCTAAATAAGTATTGGATGGTGACAAAGCCCTTTGGACAGTGGGGAACCATTCCGTCAACTCTTTGTAGGTAGCCTCAATCCCCAGAACAACCAAACTATTATTATTTGGTGGTTGGAAGGTTAAAGTCACTAACCCATTGGACGGGACACTGTAGTAAGTAGAGTTGTACTCATCATGATTGTATGAAAAACCATGTTTAATCCTGAGAGCTTGAGGACTAGGGTCAGAAATTGGGATGTCATCTTGAGTGGCAACTTTGATTGTGATACTGTACGGGAGACCAGGTTTGAATGACTGTGAGCCTTTGATAATCTCCATTTTGTAACTATACTTGTGTAAGGTCAGGATTTTGGAAGCATTCTGTTTCCTCCCTGTCAAACTCTCCGTCACCTCCACTTCCAATTGAATGGATCTTTGGAAATCATCTGTGAGTCTGTGTAGGACAATCCCAATAGTTAATTTCATTGTGCTTCATCAATTAAATCAAATGACATTGTGACATTGTTGTGACTTACCCCAACTCTTTGGTAAAATCAAATTCAATGTCTGCAACCCCATCATTGATGTCGGCAACTTTTTGGACAATCCCCGTGAAAACCGGTTGAATGTACGTGGAGTGGATTGTGGGTGTTGCAAACATGACCACTTCACCTTTCAAGGGTTTCCCATAAACATAGCTAGGGTGAAATATAAAAATAAAGGATTTTTAAGTCACATATTTATAACTCTCATCTCCACACACACACTCTACATTCCTTAAGAGATCATCTACATCTCAGTATGACTCCTCAGAGTCACGATCTCACCAAAACTCGTTCATAACTTGTGTGTAAAAAAATATGAGATTACTATCAAAAACTTACTTTGCCCGAATCCGTGCACGGACTTTGGAATCGTTGAATGTGGCATAGTTAGGCACATCAATTTCCACATTAAATTTAGGGAGGACATACTGAGCGACAAGGACAGAGTGTGTCTCCTTCTGATTTGACTTGACAGTTACTTCGATGGTCCAGTCTCCATAATTGGGTTCCGTACTCAATTGGATCTCTGAACTGAAAAGGCCTCTCTGTGCAACGACGTTTGTCCATTTATTAATCACATTACCCTGCCCATCCTTCATAAGGATATTCAAAGGACCGGGCCCCTTTGGTCGGAAACTATCCAAAATCCCAAATAAATCGTATTCATTGTAATGCATTGTAAAATCTCTACAGACAAAGTTTTTGACTTTCTCATCATTTAATTAGACTCACCTTCTGTCCAGTAGTAAGACTCGAAATTGAATTAGTTCACCTGTAATTAATAATTTGTCATGTACATGAATTTCGGGGAGAAACTCTCAAGATGCATTAACTTAGGATTAGAATAGAAAAGTGACCTGGTTTATAAATTGGTTTATCCGTCTGAATGATAATGCTAGAACTCTTAGGATTAAAGACAAGCTCGGTTGTATTTTCAAAAGTCAGTCCATTTGACCCACGGACGGTCAAATTGTAAGTTCCAACATCACTCAAGTCACCCACCTACGGACACAACAGCGACAGGTTGACAGGAATTAATATTCAATATTGAGGGTGTGCGGATAAAATATCATTTCTACTTTTCAAATCATTTCATGTCATCTTCAAGAATAGTAGGTAGTAGTATAAAACATGATAAGAGTGTACAAAATGGAAGGAAGAGGACGGACAAACACAAATTTTATGATATAATAGCCCATTAAACCAGCGGATAAAATGTGATTCGTGATTTTTACTGCAAATTAAGTGTGAGGCTAGGAAGAAAACTAGTTTGAAAAATAATAATAGTGTTGCTGTCCCACACTGGCTGGCAGGAAACCATTAATAAAAGTAAACAAGTACGGTAAACACCTTTTGGACTTGTCCATCTAAATTAGAATACAGTCAAGTCAACTTTCGCCTCTTTAAAAATACAATTTTTTAAAAGGTTCAGTCAAAATAAAATAAAAAGGCTGGGAGCCATCTTTACATTTTTCATAACTGCTTGAATAGACTGTTAGCGAAAGTTGTTGTTGTTCTGTGTATTTTTTCGAGGGTCATAAATTCCCTGTATGTTGTACTATAAATTATAAACAAACAAATAATCCCATGAAGAAGAAAAGGATTAATTGTCGTCTCCCTCCTTATGTTCTGTGTCATACACAATACACACACACACATCATGGGGATAGTGATACAAGTGTGTATTTTCCTAAGGAAGTCTTGGAATCCTCAATTCTTTTTAATAAAGTGTTTCCCTGCAAGTCTCTCTCTTCTACTTAATCAGACCGAAACTAACAATTTTTACACACACACACTACAGAAAGGACGGATGTATCAGTTGACAGGACAAGACAACAAAAGAGAGTGACGACAAAAGAGTGACAACATGGAAAGCCGGTGATGGTAGTAAATAAAATAATTATTAATAAGCTCCTCTGAAACTTTTTTGCCTTGTAATTTTCGTTATGCTTTCTTCTAAAGGATAAACTGCCATTTTTCAGTACTAAATTGTTAATTGAAATCCGGCACTGTAGTACACTGTCAATGCATAAGGGATGTAAACTCACGCTTCGCACACAACTCTCACAAATTTTCCAAAGTAATCAATTTTATCCGATAGACGATGAAAATTGAGCTTTTAAAAAAGTTCCCCTTGCCACTCAATCACATAAAATGTGCATACTCATACCAACCATAAAATTTAAGAAAATAAGGAAAGCTTGGGTACTTGTAAAGTAATCAGCTGACTGGACCCTGGGTCGATGACACTTTGTTGGGTCGACGTGGAGGATCCACCTGAGCTGTTGACAGCCAAACACATATTCACACAAGTTATTTTTTCAGAAAATAAGGAATTTTTTCACACCTACATACTAAACTTGACCAAAAATGTTCGAGTGTAATTTTGTTTATATAACGTTCGAAACAAAAAAATAATTTTAATAGGGAGATAATGGGAAGACAGGGCCCCGGGATTTGGACATACCTGAGAGTTGCTTTTAATGACACTACCACTGTGACCGGAGTTTGTGAGTCCACACTGACACCCACATTATAAGGTAAATTAGGTCGAATCGTCCTTGGAGCCACTACTGTGTAAATTCTGCAAATTCCAAAAAAATAGCCACACTCAAAAAACTACGCAAAAAACCACTTCGCGTTCACAATATTTCATTTAATTTCCAAAAACACTTTGGCCACCCACAAACTAAACACCACATAATTGCTTATGAAAAAAATTTGCACACACAAAAAAGTGAGCCCTAAAAAGTGGCGTGAAATTTCTTGACGAAAAATATTAACTCGGGCTAATTAATTATAAGTCAAAAAAAATATTGACATGAAGTTCAGTCGTGAACCGAATGAACTATGGCACTGTTAAATCACAATAACAAAATAATCACGAATCCATAATCCTGGATTTTTGTAAACTTGACAATTTGCACAATGATTGGGTTGTGATCCGAAGTAATTTTTTGAAGTTGAAAGGTATTAATCCTTGTCAGAAAATTGGATGGGGGATGAAGGGATTAAAAGAGGATTTTACCCATTTTGAGCCCGGATTAGAGGCAGAAATAGAAAGACGATCCACAGGTGTGACATGATGAGGAGACTCAAAAGTGGAGTAGAAGAAGAAGAAAAAGAAGAATTACACAAGACAGGGCAGTAGTAAAGTAAAATATATTTTTTGTGTCCCTCCCGTCGTCGTCAATGTGTTCATAGCAGGGAGAGAGAGAAAAAGAGAAACAACAACACAACGGACGTCCACTTTGGACCTCCTCATGAATGTAATGAAAATCTCTTGAAATGCTCTACTCGGGTATAGTCGACCAGTTTGTATACAGGCATTCTCAGAATATTATTATTATTATGTAGGTGAGTTGGAAAAAAAGAAAAGGCTACACAGGTAAGTGAGTTTCTATTATGCTTGTAGGCACACATCCCCCCGTGCACAGGTATATCAAACAAACGATGGAGAGACAGGCCAAAGAGAGTCAGAGAGAGACGGTCTTTGCCAAACAAAGCAAACCAAACGAAGCAAAACCAAAGTTGTCCCTACCCTAACGTCAAATTCCCCCTGCTCCCAATACACACACACACACACGTAGGAGAGAGATGGAGAGAGGGAGAGACCAAGTCTTCACTATTTACTGTTGACGAGTAAAACTATGTGTTACAATAATACATTTACAAGAAATTTTCAACGTTTATTTAAGAGATTCTCCATTGAGTCTTGTACACAAAAGTCACACAGTCACCTCCAACTTACGTCAAACATTGCTTGACATGAGTCAAAAAGGTATATGCTAAAATAGTCACTGTATAATATCCACACGCACACACACTCACTCCCAAGCACCGTAAAATGTAATGGTAAAGTCCTGCTTGATTATCTCATCCAATATTATTATTTCGCATGGCTCAGTTTTTGCAATGCCAAAATTATGTTCGCAAACACACACACACACAGCTGACACAGCACATACAGTGAGAGAAGAGAGAGAGAGATGATGAGGAGGAGGAGATGAAAACTCAAGAGCAAATCTCATGGTCTCCCTTCCTGCTTTTTTAAATTAACTGTGTGTGGGTGCTGTGGTCGCCCACACTTGATTTATAACGTAAAAAAATACATGTACACATTCCTTATAAACCTCATATTATCTACACACACAATTAATAATGTTATATTTTAGAAGAGAAGGAGGGAGAGGGAAAGAAGGCACATCTGCACAGGTTTTGGGGTATAGATAAACTCTCCTCTACTATGCAAAAATTGCAGTACTGCAGTAATAAAAAATATAAAGAAGAGACTTGATACACAATACAACGTTCCAAATAATACACATGTACATGACTAAACGGTCATCATCTACTATTTATGAATTTACTCTGTAGAGTAGAGATGTCATAAAAATTTCCTTGTATAAAAAATACCTTAATATTATGGTATGTAGTGTAGGGATACTTTAAGTAGTTTGCACTTGTACTCCTACATACCCCTCCTTTACATCCATTCATTTCTCTCTCCCTCCCTCCCTATCTTTCTTGTAATATTAAAAGTTGTAGTAAAAGTAAAAACTGCTGATTGTATCATGTACGTGGTTTCGATAACCTTTTTTCCCTCTCTCTCGAGTGTCACAGGCATTACTGCCTACTTGAGCAAAGATAGTAACCTCGACGCTGTTAGGTCAGCTTAGACGATTGTGTGTGTGTGTGTGGACTATAGAGTCAATGCAGGATGATCTTCAGCCTCCCAAATTTAAGTATTAGTATTAAATATTTAGGGTTGAATAAGTGTGTACTACATGTTGGTCCAAGTTATGTATCCTTCCATCGATTATTATTACATTTTTGTAGATAGTGAAGGTTATCTATCTCTTCCACTGCCTGATTCATATCTCTCTTTATACCCCACAGAAGAGTAGAGTATGAATTATTACTCACTGCGGGCATAATTATGAATAGTGACTGACGAACTAACTGTTGTAATAATTTTCAGGTAAAATCCCCGGGTGGAATAGAAACGGATACGTAATACTCTTGACTAATGATTGTAAAATATGGGGTGTGGTGTGTCCCACACACACACAATTGTGTGCTCAAGTTTGTACTCTCACATCATCATCGTCAAGATTCTGTGAGGGTGTCATCTCAAGAGAGATGATTATCGAGAGAGAGAGACAGTATACACATCTCATGTGAACATGGATGAATGACGTGAGCACAGTTGATTTGAGAGTAACAAAACATGAGGAGAGTCATATTTATGATATTCCGATGACAGTCATTATGTACATTATGATGATGGGCTGCTGCTGTTTAATCTATCCAATCTTGAATTTCCTCATTTCCACAGTCCTCATCCCAGCAGGCCCACTGTTCATGTTGAAATACATTTAATTAATTAATTACAATTTGAATGTTCTCAAAATCAATTGAATTTCCTTTTGAATCTCATGCGGTATGTAAAAGAAAAATTGAGGGCGTGACAAAATTATGAGCTTAGGATGCTCCCAAATAATAATAATAATTTTAATTACAGTCTAAAATGTGATAGGACAAAAAGTGGGAAAAACTTGTCTACTGTTCACTACTTTTGTTGGTCTGTAAGTTTGTACACACAACATAAAGGACTTACAATAGACGCATGACTTGTACACACACACACATATGAAGTATGTACAAGTACATATTGTTAGATGCACTACTTTTGCATAATGAATTACGACGACTCAAATAACTAGAATTCATTTTGCAGGGTCTGATTACTTAATAAATTACCACTCTTCGTCTTCGTTTTGTGTCTTCTGCTGAATCTTTCAAGTTGAGACTCTCTGACAGAATCATACCCATTCATACACTACACAACACACACACACATCACGTCATAAAAGGATACACATACTTGTGTGTATCCTTAAATATATACTTAAATCTCACAATCAGCTTCTTCCCCTCCTTCTGCTCATCTTCTCAAAGAAAAGTGTTCATGTCACAAACAGACTTCTCTCAAGTAAACTGTAGGGGACCGTCGAACTTAATTGTCAACCTCACATAATACGAGATGAGAGAGAGAGAAAGAGACGTGGCTGAATTACATGCAAGTCAGTTTTTAAATTGTCTTGCTTCCTGTTTAAATCCTATTGGGAAAGGACAAAGGGAGGAGGAGGACAGAGGGGGGAACCTTAACTTAACCTTTACTGACTTAACTGGTCACTGACACACATTCACACTTGTGTACTAGTCCAATTTAATTTGCACAAGTGTAACACACACACACAAAATGGGACTTTCGGATGTTAAAAGGGAATGATGAAGTTTTTGAAAAAGGGAAAAAAAGCAAATTAATGACCTTAGGCATGTAGTTACATACATGACAACTTTTATATTGGATGACTTTGAACAATTACTTATACAGACATTACTTTTTATGAGACAATTGTGAGCAGCAATGACAAATAAAGGACACAAAGTGCTGTAGGCTCTAACACATGTAAAGGTATCATCCACACTCTAAATGCAATTATACTTGCATCAAAAATGATACAAACAAATGTAAAGTACTTATGACATAATTCTACGCTCCATAAGTATGGAATAAATACTTTTGGAAGTGGGTGCAAAAAATTTACCTGGAAAATCCTACTATGAGTTTCACAGTAAGTAAACAGAGAGAGAGAGGAGGGGACAGGAAAGAGGACGAGAGTATTTCGTGATTTAAAACAAAATACTGGGCCGTGGCTATATAATTTACCTTGGCTTTGATTCAATCTCATTTGGTTGGAGCTCGTTGATTTGCAAAAACGCAATTCATAATACACATACCTCTGCATGTTAGAAATACTCTTATTATCATATTTATTGATCTTGGAAACACAGTACTGGACTTTCTATTTACATGAGTATTCCATGTGGTTTTGTAAAAAAAACGCACGATCCTATTTCACTATGGTTACCCAGTTTTTACTAAGCAATTTTTAAAAAAACTTATAAAGCACTGATACAGACACCCCATGAAATTATTGTACAGTGTAGTTGTAATTCAAAATTATTCGATATTTTACAGGAATGATTTTTACAATAAAAAACCATTGCTGTTTCGTTTTAGAGCTTAAAGAATTTACAAAAGAGTACAGTCATGCGTTTGCCATTATAGCCTTTGTACTAATATGAAATTCGCCAACGTTTAGTATATGTGGATGTGGGTCACATTGGCCCTGACAGCAGTGGACATAGTATAAATTGTGGTGGCACTATAAGTACTTACACACACAATGTTTTTGTACATTGTAGTTCTATCCATGTTATAACATTTCATTGTACATGCATATTCTGTAACAAGTTAGGACGAGTACCTTTTACGGTAGTGGGGAAGGTGAAAGAACCCACCAATATTGCCATTTTCCCTTTTTCCTACAAACTGCACTTTATACCTGTAGAGCAAATCATGTGTGTGTGAGCAGGTACAGTAGAAATTGCAAATATGCAAAATACATGTAAGTACTTACATGCTTTTTATTCCCCTCTCCTCTCATTTCATTAGAATGACATTAGTCCCTTTCCACGATTACAATCTCCTTTACAATACAAATAAATGTGTACAACTGTCCACAGTCTTTTTGATGATTTTTTTCTATCTTTTGAAGGATCTGATTCCATCACAAAATAAATTCACTCTTCCGGTCCATTTACTCGTGAGCCTCTGATCAATTTGAGTAGTTATATTTATAGGATAGATGCATGGTGTACAATATGCAATAGTTAAACTATGACAGGATTTTATCGTTGATGAATGACGACGAGACCTTTATTTAAAACCGGAGACAGATTATTATTGTTCAGGGGTAACAAAAAAACCATGTCTTTATTGTCTCTTCATTATTTTTAGAATCAAATGCACCATGTAACTTGTTAACCTACAAACGTAATATCATCTCTGGAAGTCGAGGAGACCCCACCAGGAATATGATATTGGATGAAAGAGAAACAGGGCAGAAAGATCAAGTACGAGATAACCGAGAATCGGTTTTACAGACAATGTGAATAGTGGGATGGGGAAGTCCCAATAAATTATCACACAAAAAACTAAAACATATCAATTTACTGTCAGTATACTACTTCCTACAATTACTTCCTGTATTTTCTATATTATGAACTGTAAGCATAGTAATTTGTACTTAATTGCTATCATAAATCAAAAGCACTACTATTTGTTACTGAATAATGGTCACTACTGAGGTGACCTGCTCCTTTCTGAGGGTACATTTTGTGAACAAATGTAAATATGTGTTGAAGAATTTTTCAACTAATATAAATAATGGATGAATGAAATATGTCTTGAATGAATTAGAGTGGACATGAAGACAAAAATTGAAAAAAATGGAAAAATTTTGATTTTCTTTCGATTCTCTATAGTGGTAAATGAGTCTGGACTGTGCTGTCCTTGATTCACAGGGAAATTCCTCGTTTGAACTTTAGCATCAGCCTAAATAACAATTAAATTATATTTTGTTGTCCTGTTCGCTCCCGTACATTGCTCCCTTGTCAACCATTTGAAAGTCTGTAAAATTTAGAATTAAAAATTGTTTAGATGAGTCATTCATCCATCTTGGACTGTCCAAATGATAAAATAAACGAAATAGGACTGTTGATGTCCTGAAAAAAGTTTCGAAATGCACATCAAAAGTATCGCTTTAGAGGGATTTAAGTCCTATTCTAAACACACTGTTGTAGGCGAATTTGATAGGCATTTCAATGCCATTACGGGTTTGAACGGGACAGGAAAGTCAAATATCCTGGACGCAATTTGTTTTGTGCTTGGAATTTCCTCGTTGACAACAGTAATTATTTTTGATATCATTATTTAATTTCAATATGATGAAGTACTGTCTCCATTTTTTTACCCTTATTTTATTTTATTTCAGGTTCGTGCTACCAAACTTGAAGATCTCATTACTAAAACCTCAAAGAATAGAACTCAGGATGCACCATCAGTGGCCAAAGTTGCCATTGTTTTTGATAATTCAAATAAAACCATGGGTTGCTGTCCCGTTGGGTATGAACATCAGGATAAAATTGTAGTATCCCGTACAATTGAACGTGACAAGAAGGATGGCGTCATTTCTAAAGTAAACAATATATAGTTATTAAGTATACACAAAATTCACAATGGGTATTTTCGAATACGTATATAAGGTCTATCATTATTCTTCTTTTCTAGTTTCATTTGAATGGACACATAGTTCCGAAAAATGTGGTTGTGGATCTTTTTGGCTCTGTTCGTCTTGATGTCAATAATCCCAACTTTATGATTATGCAAGGAAAAATTACTAAAGTTGTCAATATGAAACCAAAAGAACTTTTACAAATGATTGAAGAAACGGTTGGTGGAACAATTTACCAGAATAAAAGGGACAAAGCAAAGGCTACTTTGGATGGTTTCGATCGATCTCGTGAATCCCTAAATGTGGTATGTGCCATGTTAATATAATTAATTTAATTCTATGAAGAAATTTATGTATGCATTTGACTACTATTTATCCATGACTTTTTTTGTAAAGACTATGAGGGAAACAATTCTACCAGCTTTGGAGTTACAGAAGAGGGCTGCTCGTGAAGCCGAAGAATTTAAAAAGTTGTCGGAAACTCTGGCAATTGTGGAATCTCAATACGCAATTAAACTATTTCTTTACCTTTTTGAAAAGTACAACCAAGTAAAGCTTAGAAGGAATGAGCTAGCTGCCAAAGAACAGGGGGAAATAAAGGAAAAGCAAGATTTACAAGCGTCAATAAATAAAATGAAAGAAAGGTAAGAACAACAAATACTTTTCACATATCTCACAATTCACTGAAGAAAATTATCTACTATTTATTTTTCCGTCTTTGTTTTATTTTTTTTAATTGTAGAAAGGAACAACTCCAAGAAAAATTCAAGACTCTAACAAGTGTCAAGGCAGTGGAGAAAGAAATGAGTGCATTGACGAGAAAACATGCTACTGATGAAAGCAAAGTTAATTCTGCTCGTAAAAATAAAGTTGACAGTGAGAAGGAACTCAATCGAGCAAAAAGGGAATATCAAAAAGAACTTGTGCAAATCGAAGATTTTAAAGTCAAACAAAAAAGTCTCATCGATGAGTTTGATACCTGTCAGTCCTTAATTACTAATGCGGAAAAGAAAGTGGCCGAGGCAGAAGAAAAGTAACTCAAATTTATCCATAAGTATTATTTTACATTCTCTACTGTGAGTATCCTTAATCTAAGTGTCTTACTATTTTGAAATAATATTTATTAATTTTACAGTGTAGAAAAAGTTAATTTTGGTAATATCATTGACGAAGAAGGCAATACATTGAATATCCAAGACGAAGTTTCGGGTAAGTTTTTCCTTCTCCTTATCAAATGCCATTTTAAAAATGCAATCAGATATTTTATTTTAGTTTTACTTAGGATACTTAGAATAACTTTTAAACACACTCAAATGAAAGGTATCTAAGGAATTATGCTTCTTGTTGAATACCAGAAATCGAACAAGTAATAAGAGATCTCAAAGGCCCAAGCGAAATTAAGAAGCGAGAACTTACTCGTGATGCAAAAATAATACTTCAGAAAGAAGAAGTGTTGGGACAAACTCCAACTGATGATCAAGTAGAGAGAGATTATAGAAAAGCACAATCTGAAGTACAAAGTCTTGATGACATGTTGAGACGATTAAATATCGATCCTTCTGAAATGACCAACCTAGATACTTCTATTCATAAAGCCAATCTTGAAATTAATCGTAAAAGATCAGAGCAAGATAGCTACTTCCGGTCTTACCAGTTCCTACAGTTTACTTATAGGTAAGTTGTCTATCTATTTTGTCAATGTCTCTATAGTTGCCACTAATGCAGTCTATTATTATTTAGGTATATGCTATCTGTTAACAAGATTCTCATATTGTATTTAAGACTTACATTGGATGTCTAATAACTGATTTTTACTGTTGCAGTAATCCATCCAAAGATTTTCACCCGAGTCAAGTTCATGGTCTTGTGTATGAATTATTCGAGGTGAATGATGTAGAAGCTCATAAAGTTGCACTAGAAGTGGTAGCCGGTGGTACTTTGAGACAGGTTGTTGTTGACAATCCAGAAACCGCAAGAGCTCTCGTTGCCCGCGGAAGTAAGACATAAAAGTTATTATAATGGAAATTTATAATTGGTTTGTTTTTCTATGTTGACTAATTAACAATTGTCTACCATTATCTCTGTATAACATGTTTTTATTTTTGTTACATACAGATCTTCGAACGAGGACAACTTTCCAGCCTTTGTCAGCTTTATTCGCATCCAACCGCAGAAACATTGCACAAAAGGATCTCGATCGGAAATATGGTGCTAGTAAAGCGTTCCTCGCAATAAATTTGATAAAATTTAATCCACAATATCAAGTACTAATGGATAACATTTTCGGATCCTGTGTTATATGTATTAACATGCAAATTGCAAAGGTAATTAAATTTTATTGCTCCTTGCAATTTGATATGTATCACATTGTTAATAATTAATTTTGGATTCACACATAGGATGTTGCCTACCAAATGGGCTACAAAGCTGTGACTTTGGATGGTGACATGGTTGACCCAGGCGGTTTAATGCAAGGTAAGGTGCTTTACCGTTTAGTCATATAATGTTCTTCTAAAAACTAACGTCTTCGGCGTTTATGCAAAAATATTAATAGTTAAATTAATTGAAATTTCCAGGGGGAACTCGTAAAAATGCTGGACATCTTCTTGAGGCTTGTCAGGAATTACGAGAATTAAAATTTGAAATAAATGACCTCAGTACCAAGGTGAAAACATGGTCTTCTCAACGGGAACACTGTCAACGGTAAGTTGTCTTGGTGGAATGGAACATTATGCTTATATGTTTATAAAATACTCTTTACTTGAATGTATGATTGAAATGTAATTCATGCTGTTCATGGTATTATGCCATATAGAAATAGTGAAGTCGTCCGGAAACATGATGCAGCGATTAGAAACCTCAAGAGTTGTAAAGAATTACGTGATCTGACAACCCATGCCACACTTTTAAATGATTTGAAGGCTTTAAAGAAGAAATATGGTGAGTACATGTATATTCAATTCTAAATGCAGTTAGACTGTTTTTTCTATAATGTTCATGCGATGTAAATCAAATGTTTTTGCTGTTCTTCTAGCTGAAAACAAAGCGACACTTCTGAATACCGAAAAAGAAATTGGTGAGTTGACACAGAAAGAAAAAGTTTTAAAGCAAAAATTAAAGAACCAAGAGCAACTTCGGGAAAAAAGTCGTCAAAAAGTTGAAGCAGAGTTAAAAAAGTGGAAGCGAGAGTTGCAACTTGCGAGAAAGAAGAAGGAGTCTAAAGACTCATTATATAGAGGAATTGAAATTGATCTGAAGGCGAAAGATGCTAGTCTTAAAGATTGTGAAAAGGTATTTGTCTTTTTTGTTGACAACTATAACACCAATGGTGTTACACCATAGTATTTAGTCCAGGATGAAACTTATTGTGACAAGAATTTGTACTTGTGAATATTTCAGGATATAAATGAAGCCGAAAAATTTGACCAAGAGTGCGCAGAAGCTTTACAGAAAAAGGAAGAAGAATTTCAGAGTCAAGTTGATGAGTACAATCAAAAAATGGAGGCTCATCAAGAGGCTATTCGAGCGAGTAAAGACTTTGAACGTAAAATGGAACATATAGATGATGAAGTCAATAGAATAGACCGTCAGATACATGACTTGGATATAGCAAAGATGAAACGAGATGTACAAATGAAACAAACAATGGAAAAATATGATGGTATATTTAACCTGTTTGAATTTACTTACCGAATTTTCTGTACTGTTAACACGATCAGTCATGCTGTAAAATGTTTGAATAATTTTGTTATTTTTGTGCAGACCTAAAAGCTTCCATAGGCTCATTAAGGAGCGAATATTCCACGATTGAGTTTAGAGAAGATATGCAGGCAACTTCTTCTAAATCACTCAATGTGAGTGTATAATGTCTTAGTACATAAGTTGTCATTTTATTTGACATTGGTTAATTATTCGTTTCTTTATAAAAGTTGAGTTACAATTCAATTTTTGTTTCTTTTTTAAATTTTTTACAATTAGGTACTAAAAAGTGAAGTCGCTCAGTTGAAGAGTCGCAAAGAAGACAAACAGTCGAGACTCAACCTGAAAGCAGCAGAAGCATTACCGGAGACAGAAAAAGGTGTCCAACAGACAAAAACCATGCTAGAATTACTAGACAGGAACAAACAACTCATTCAAACTATAGTTGAGCGGTTAGACACCATTAAGGTAAAATAATTTTTACTTTTACTACAGTACATTTTCCTCATGATTCGCATTTATTAACACAACGTGATTTAATGAATATTTGTTTTCATTTATTAGATGGATCTAGTTGCAAATGCATATGAACGGATTAATGTGGAGTTTGGCTTCATGATGAGTACTTTACTGCCAGAATCAAATGCTAAATTAGTCCCAGTGAATGTTGACAATCTTTCAGAAGGAGTAATTGTAAGTGTGACTAAGTTTTTCAACATAATTTCTCACAATAACATTTTAAAGGCAAGCAATATTTTATATGTATTTTAGATTCATGTAAAACTTGGTGGTGTCTGGAAGGAATCATTGACAGAACTGAGTGGAGGTCAAAGATCACTGGTCGCTCTTTCGCTGATGTTGGCCTTGTGCATGTACAACCCTGCACCTTTCTACGTTCTGGATGAAATTGATTCGGCTCTTGACTTGAACCATACATCTAACATTGGCTACTTAATAAAGACGAAATTTACAAATGTTCAATTTATTTGCGTGTCTTTGAAGGATGGTAAGAATTTTAACATAGATACATGTATAAATAATTTCCTATGTTCAGGTGCTTTAGGTGTTTAAATAATAATTCAATATCAATTATTTGCAGGAATGTTCAACAATGCGAATGTAATTTTTCGGACTGGTTTCGAAAACGGCAGCTCTAACGTACAATTGAGTGTAAAGTCGAAGAAAAAAGCGCAGCAGGAAGTACAACCCACTTACTTGACACCACATTTTTGATCGATTGATGTTTTATAAAATTATGTGCAATTTAATTTCGTATTCGGTGATGATGACAACAATGTCGGTTAGAATATTTATGCTAAGTTAGGTGTAGACAAGTTTTTGTAGAATTGTTAAAGGGGAATTATGTGAAAACTTTAATCTTGTTGATAGTATTATTAGTATTTATTTATATGGTACAGAATTAACAAAATGTTGATTAACTGATAAGCTTGCTATTAATATTGTTTGTAAATATGTAGTTGGCATGCTCTGTATAGATAATTAGTCGGTTTAAAATTTTTTATACTTGACTAGTTTTTATGGCGTCCACTTTGATGTACATTTAACTTATAGCTCGTATACGAGAGAAATGGAATGCTTCAAACGTGTACAAGTTTAGACATGATATACTCCAAGATTTCTAGTACTGTTTTTTACGCAATAATCCAATGTGCTACTGACCGTTTGTACAAAGAAAAACAATTAATTATGAACGAGGAGATCTATGTGTTGACAAATATTTGACATTCCTATCGTAAACACTTATTTTTTTGAAATGAACACAAGAAATACAAATTGATGAGAAATCGTAATGAATTTCAAACAATCTCTAGTTGAGTTTATTATTACAGTCGAAAAACGTTAACTTCAACATATAAAATTGCACACAAAACCTTGACTGTGTAGTAAACATTAACTGTGGAACACAAGTAATATATGCATCTTTATCTTTTTACGTTGATAAGGTAGAAACGATGACGTGGGTGTGATCTTCGAACAATGACTCTAGGGTGAGTCATCAGTGCCCGCAAGCTGCATCCTCCGAAATAACTAAATTAATGAAACACAAAGGGAATGCTAGTCGAGCAAAATTTTAAGAAATTATTATAAAATACTTATTTGAACCTACCATCGAACAGACTGAAGGCAAGGCATTTGAAGAACTAATCTTAAGCAACGAAGTAACTCTTCATTCTCTGCAAATCATCAATAAAGGGATAATCGTGGGTGCATTAGATTTTTAAGGTCATAGCAGTGAGAGTCATCAATATTATGCTATGTTTTATTTACGAATAATGTTTGTCGAAATCATGTGCCAAAATTTTAGTTCTTGTAGAACTGGCATTGCTGTCCGAATCTGAAGGAGAATACTTGGATTGAGATCCCCCACTGCTTCAAAGTATTTGACACTGGCGAGTCGAAGGCCAATGGGGAAACTCGTTATTTTGTACTTGCAAAGCCTAAGAAATTCAAGATGAGCACAGGACGACAAGGACTGGAATGTCTCTTCATTGTGGACAATGTTTTCCAAAAACATACAGCTATTGAGTGCAAAGTAACGTAATGTTTCAGTATTTCGATCGACAGCCTGTCTAATTTCACGATACAACAGGTCACTCCCGAAGGGAACATCCACTTCTAGTTTGGTCAGGCTAGTCTGATTTGCCAGCAAATGAAAACCTAAATTATTTTCACACAATTTATAATGTAACAAGAGCATTTTAAGAAACTGACGAATAATACATTTCTCATCGACTCATCGAAATTATGTGTAAACCTAAATCGTATGGCCCTGATCCTTCATGACCCGTAAACAGGAAGGAAAACTCATGGAGGTCAATTTCTGCCAAGTCTTGCCGAAGAGCACAAAGTTTTTCCGATGAGAGGGGTAAGGTTAAAGCCCCTTGTGGAAGAAAAGGAAAAAGCATAAAGTTGTTTGAGAATTCTATAAAAATAAGAGAGAGAAGCAATTTTAATGATGATAGTGATACAATTTCACAAAAACGAGAATGAAAAAAACTGATATTGACCTAAAATTTTCAAGGTAGATTTCAGCATAGCCAAAAATTGGAACAAATGTAGGTAAAATTCTTCATTTTCAGATTGGTCAAAAATCAAGGCAAGAATTCTGGAGTCTAACTTAACCATTGATAAATTCGGCATCTTCATCTTTGCTAGTTGTAACAATACGTACTTTTCATCAGTTGGCTTACTGTCCGACAGTGTAATCTGTAAACAAGTACATCTTTCAAAAACTGGAAACTAGTTTTATCCAAAAAATTTTGCAACTCATTTATGCAAAACTATTTTACTTCTAAACGCTGGTAAAGGTACCTCAAGGGATTTGAGATTTTGTAGGTAAATTCCTCGAGTAGACAGGTTCCTGACGAATCTCAAGGAATTCTTGTGAAAAGTCAGAGACTCGATCTTTCGATTGAGGGTGAGGATCATGGTCATGTTGGCTGCAGAGACAGACGGGGATTGGGACAGCATGCAAG
>WJFB01002096.1:0-22451 GCA_009870185.1 Pygmarrhopalites habei
AGGTCGGTTTTAAGTTTCGTGAAAAAAGTTATCCTTGCGCGCTTCAAATGCAATGAGCAAGGGTATCTTCCTTAACGTGACTTGCGAACCGACCCGTACAGAAATTATTTTTTCGTAATACATACTACATAATTGTAATCCTCCGGCCTCTTGAGACTCGGTTTTTCATTGGTACTTGATAAATTCAAGTGTACATCTCTCACAACCCATTCTCATCCCTTCAACCTTGAACACACTGAAGAGCCTCCTCTCCTCTCATCCATCCCACTCTTCACATTTACAAGAAGACACAAGACACACACACACACAGTCAGACTGAACATGATTTGTACATTAGATGAAATTACTTGAATTTGCCTAACGGTCCATCATCATCATCATCATTTCAAGAGTTAAGACTCTCAAAAAAAAGAAGAAAGTATAGAAAACCTTATATTTCTATCCCTCTTTACACTTTTCTCTCTCTTCCCCTCTATCTGACTCAACACATTAACTTTGTTCCAAATGACGACCAAAAAGAGGATGGAGAAGAGCACAAAACGGAAGAGAGAGAGAGAGAGACTGCGAAAAAATTTTTATTATAGGCAGGGAACCCAACTCAGAGTCTTGAGAAGATGTGATGAGGAGCATCCGTGTGAGAACGTCAATGCTTCTTTCCCACTCCTATCATTTTCCACATCCCCCCATCTCTCTCTCTGTGTGTATACACATATATACTCTTTTGATTTCTTTTTACAGCTCCTTTACACCAAAATATATAGGGAAAACATATGTAGAGGCAGAGGAGCCTCTCTCTCTAGTTTCATCGTATCTCTTAATGGAACTTCCACTTTTGTACTTTTTCTTCTCCTCCTTTTCTAACCTTGCCTTGTCTTTTGCCTAGCCTAAATTCGACTCTGTTTCTCTCTTCTCTCTCTCTCTCTCTGTGCTGTTTGTATGTGAGTGCAGAGTTACGGTATAGTACAGTAGAGTTTATAGTGGTGGAATCTGAATCTAAATTTTTCCTGCTGTAAATTACCTTCACATCTTCCATTCCATTACATTACCTCCTTCTCCTCCTATCTTCTCTACCTCATCTGCTCCTCCTCACGTCAGCCTTCATTTCATCCACACACACACACAAGACAACGAGAGAGAGAGAGAGAGAGAGAGAGTATACGATATGGTATAGTAGAGCAGAGTAATTTTTTTCTCTCTCTTCCCTTCTAAAGTGGATTTAAACAGTGCACACATACACGTCTTATCGTTGACTTGGTGCCTTCATAAAGTCAGCAAAATTGTGTAGACAACTCTGTGTGGAGTATACAGACTTCAAACTATGCTATACAGACTAGAGAGGCAGAAAGGAGGAAACTACCGGAGCAGATATTAACCCAAAAAAGTCAACTACCCTCAAAAAGTTTTAAATCACAACAGAGTATAGGAGACCAAGAGTATTTTTTTTAAAAAAAATACAGGATAGAAGACACACAAATTTGACTCTCCTTACTCTGTCAGCTCTCAATAATAAAGTGGAAAAACTAACAAAGAAGAAGAAATACAGGGAATTGAGGAGAGAGAGGAAAATAGAAAATGAAAACTCAAACATCATGCTGCTTCCACACTATACAAGACACAAACCAGAGAGAGAGAGAGAGAGAGAGAGAGAGAGAAGGAGAGACGACATACAGACAACTGAAGTATGATCCCTTTCTGTTTGAACTGTTTTTAACTTGTTTTAACTCTAAACACAGACAGACAGTCGTCCACAGAAGGATCCTCTCTCTCTATCCATGCTGTAGGACAACTACACAGTGGTGTGTGTGTCTCTCTCTCTTCGTCTGTGTCGAAGACCGTACAAGAAAAAGGCTACCTTTTCAGCCGATTTCTCACCCAAAAACAAAACAGATGAAAATGTAAACAGAGATGACGACGACGACGAAGGGAAAAGACTGCCATCCTTTATGTATGGCAGTCATAGTCTTCTCTTCTCTATCCAATGAAATGAAATGGGTTTTCGTATGTATCTCCCATCCTAACCATCAGCAAAATAGTATGTATGCAACTCTCCCACATTTGTGCAGATTGTGTTTTGTGTGTATGTGTGTGTCTGTACACATTTCGTCCTGTGTAATAACAAGACGCCTCCGCCGATGCATGCCATGCCAATTGCCAATGTCTACACACAAACACACACACACAGTACAGAGCTACACTTCAACAAAAAACATTCAGAGTCCTCCCAATACTATGTACTATTCACATTTGCAATTTATTCACAAATGAAGGCTGAAGGATGTCCTATGACTTGGCATCTCTCTTTCTCTCTCTCTCCTTCGCTTTATTATCCTATGCCGAAGTTTGACTATAAAAAACAGGATTGAAAATGGCACAAGATGATACGCGCCTGTATGTACATGTCATGTGTGTCTTATGTACCATTCTACATACATTTACCATATACCTTCTCCTCCTCTCTTCGATGTATACGTTTGTGTGTGTGTGTGTGTGTATTTTTGCCCATTTGCTCTCCTTTGACTCTCTATACTGTGCCATGTACTTGTACATGTTGAATACTTAATGTTGTTGTATAGCATTAAAACTTCTCTCTCTCTCAAAAAAAATTGTGTGTTCCTCATATATCCCCCTTATATAATCTGACAGCCATTTAACCAATTTGATTTACAGAGCAATTCTCATGCTAAATGTAATTTCAATCCCTCGAGCACTCTCCGTCTCTTCATCTTATTCTTCCCTTCTTCTCAATGTTATATATATTTTCTTCCCACTCTCCTCATCTCTCTCTCTATCTCTCACTCTCTCTGTGGATACACAGTACACACACCTAAATGGCTCCAACATAATTTTAACATTTGAAAAAAACTCCCATTATATCCAACATTAACATTAAGTCGTTTGTGTGTATACAAACATAGACACACACACCATCGTACACACACACACAAAAAGACAGAATTTTACCTTGTCTCTTACATTTTTTTCATACATTTTCTGATCCAACCTCAATCTATCCTAGGTTAACCTCCGTCCAAGTCCAAGCACACACACACACTAGAAACCATGGACTATCCCTACAATATTTATTATTAATTCTGGCCTTTGGCATCCCACAACCCTCACACACAAACAACAACTACACTCCTCCACCATGTCAATTTTAATTTCCAAACTGTGTAACACACACACACACAAATCCTCCTTAATGTCTACTCACCCATTAGTTTTATTACCAATATCTTCAACTGATGGAGAAATAGGAACAACTCTTCCCTCTTCAAAAGAGTGTACTATGAGTTTGTACATCGGATCCTCGACATGAAATTTTTTTACATATGTTCTATGATGTAATTTTAGCCTAGGCCATCCCTACCTTGAACAGAAACACTATATAGAATTCAAGGTGTTATCCGAAGAATTTTCAATTTTTTGAACATTTTTCAATGGAACATGACTGACTGGATGTGTGTGTGTCTGATTTATTAATAGTTTCATTCTCCACACACACACACACACCATATAGGATGGGATACTTAGTATGATGTGTGTGTGTACAGAATGATAGATGAAGGTTATTTACTCAATAAATGCATCTCGAAAATTCTCGAAATAGAAGTATAACATTATCATGACACACACACACACCCTCCCCCCACACACACAACCAATGTTGTTGGTACTGTATAAAAAGTAAATAGAAATTCCTTGTCTGTCAAATGTCAATTTTACATCACACACAACACCACACACACCATATTAGAATCCTTCAGAAATTCGTGAAGTCGAGCTTTTCACGTTTCTTCCGGATAATCCAACACACATTCACTCTCTGTACGGATGTGTGTGTGTGTTTGTCTGCTACATATTCTGATATTATTGTCATTTTTCAGGAAAATTCACTTTAAAATGTTTCAAATTTACAATGATGGGCCGTACGTGCCTGTCTCTTTTTCTCGCTCTTCTTCTCCCTCCTCTCTCTCTCTCTCTACACACACATGAAGTTGTGAATGTGTTCTTGGGGGATGATAAAGACTAAACTGTACAAATATCGTACGATACATGTTAATCTTGAGTAAATACTCTCCAAACCACAACAAAATGATTAGCAGGAGTGAACCCCCCTCTCTCCCTTTATATCCTCCTCCTATGTATTTATACACACACTCATTAAACTGTGTGTACGTGTGTGTGTTTGGTGGGGGTGGGTGTAGCGTTAATCAATGTACCTTGTACACAATAATTATCATACACTGTAATCTTATTTACGACTTGGCACTCACTTTACTTTATCCTCTCAACTCTGAGCAATTCTAATTCTATGGTAGGACCAACCATCAAACACACACACACAATTATTATTATACTACATAATTTTACCTACATTTATACGAATGAGAGAATAGTAAAGGTGTGTGTATGTGTTTCGTTTTGGGAGAGAAAGAGAGAGAAAAAACATTGTACTGCACAAAATTGCACTCCACTCCACTGACCTAAGAAAATCTCATGGAATCAACATCATTATTATATTATCATCAGCCACACACAACATTAAAGCCTGAGCCATAATGCAAAAACTACCAACTATCTCTTATCCATGAACCATCACAGACATACACACAAATCTACTCTTCCATTAATTCCCCCTTGGCTCAACTCAGACCAGACACACACACAGAAACAGAGAGGAGAGTGTAGGGGTGAGCAAATACCAAAAATTACAAAATCATATCAGTGGGCATCAAACGGGATTTCGTAAACCATATAATAACCAAAAAACCAAAACAATGCACAACCAAAAAGAACGAGAGAGACACACACACTAAAGTCAGGAGTCCGTAGCCGTGGAAGGAAAGCAGAACCATCATGATAGAATAATGTACGCTTATAATATATAAATATTGTATTTTAGACCCCTAGACATAGATAACAATGGTCCTCTCTTTCTCTCTTTCGTTGTCGTCGTTTGGGCTAGACAGATCCACCATTTAGATCTCAGCTCAGAAATTTTGTAGAAAGGCCAATTTGTGGACCCCCAAAAAAACTTTTCTTCTTTCTTGGGAATTTTTACAAAAATTTGCACACAATCTACACACTTTTCTCATCGTCAGAGAGAAGGGAAAAGTTTGAGACCCAAATAATGGGGAACGGTTGAATACATCCGCAACACACACGCAGACAGAGAGAGGGGGAGAGAGAAAATGAAATAATTTTTGAAATTGGAGGACACACAAAGTATCCGCAACATAGGAACGTCTCTCCAAAAAATTACAATGTAAATCCTTGTAAGAGTTTGTCTCTCCTACAATACCCAAATACTGTGTTGCATCCACATACACACAGAGGGGGGAAAATGGGGTTTACAAAAGGTTTAAATGGTTTGGAAGAAATATATTGTTAGTCGTCAGTATTATTACTACCCTCCCTCCCTCTCCCACTATTTTACTGTGTGTAAACCTCAGAATGAACAAAGTTGTGCTCACTCCCGCATAAAAACTAACAAGAAGACGAGAAGAGGAGGAGATGAAGCTACAGTCATATAGCATCTCAACTTTTATTTCAACTTGTTGTCTCCCTTTTCCCAGTCTCTCTCTCGCTCTCTTTCTATCTTTTTGGTTTGTGTGTGTGCGAGGGAGAGCCAAAGTTTTTCGAGAAACCTTTTTCTCATAAGACACTATGTGGAGGTACAGTATGTATGAAAACACACCGTATTTCACCAAAAACTTGTGCCTCCTCTTTGCCTCGGAAGATGTGAGTTAGTCAAAAAGATTAAGTTTCCAGATTACCCTCTCTTTTCTGTCTTTTAAAGGCCTACTATTTATGTACGACCGTCCTGTTCGTTCCCTATTGCAACCTTCTATTGTAAATGTAATTGTGTATTGTATTTTATAAGGGATCGTATTTCATAGGGAAAATTCATTCCTGTTTTAAATAAGAGAGAGACAAACCTTCCAAAGTCAGCTATTTCACATACATAGAGTATAAAAGAGGAGGGAGACTTTTTTGACACTCAAAGATCATCCTATCTATAAAACTGTGTGTAGCCTAGAGAGAGACGATGATGTGCAGAAAATAATTTATGTCTCAAGTGTACATATATAAATGTGCTGACCAGTCCTCCCCTCCATTTTTTCTTAAGTTGGAAGAGTAAAAAGAGAAAAAAAATTCCTTTTGTCTAAAGTGATAACTCGTTTCTCCAGTCCACGTTTTGTTCTAACCTTCTTTTATCTCCTTTAAGGAGTATAATATGCTACATTCTCATTCTACCTTCTTCCAACTGTACATATACACACAATCATGAGAGACACACACACCTCTGTGTTCTCATACCTACGTCAACACACACACACATCCATGGATGTGCATAATATGGATGGCAGACTAAAAAAGGTGGAACAACAACAACAACCAATTTTTCCAGCTCTACAATTACGTGAAATAGAGAGAGAGGAGAGAGATGAAAAAAACAGGACGAGGAGTATTATGCAGTGTGTGTGTGTCTACTGTAAAAAACCATTGCTCATTGGTGGTGGCGTGACTCTGACTGTGACTGCTAAATCGTATCATATCCATCATATATCATTTTTCATCTCGTCTGTTCTCTCTGTCTCGCATAATATCCCAGTTTTTTTTATTAAAAAATCCTCAGATGATATGAAGTGTACGATTTACAAATCCAATACATCACACACACACACACTCACTCGTACCCTCCATCTTATGTGATACTTATCTCTCTCTCCTCAATTATAGAGGATTGGAGTAGTAAAAAATCACATACACTGGCTCGCAAGACATGAACAAGTATGGGAGAAAAAAGGTTGAGACAACACTCAAACACATATATACATATATATATATATATATATACACGCACAGACGAAATAATAATAAAAGAGAGTTAAAAGTCTTCCTGCTCCTGCATAATACGAATGCCTTGCCGCATAGCATAGGCAAAGTTGATTAGTAATAAATAAATAAAAATGTTTTTTTGTGAGGGAAACAACTCTTCGATGAATATTCCATCCAGCAAACCCCATACCAGGAACACAACACACGAGCACACACACACACACACACACATCTATTTACAGTTTGTAACTACTTGTAATAAAACCGAGCCTCAGCGTCATCATCCACTGTCAAAAACAAGTGGAGGAGATGAGGGAGGAGGAGAATTATTATTAGGTACAGTGTGTAAAATTTGATGAACACAAAAATAATGCGAGTTTTACACATTAAATAATGATCGTTTCAAAAAAAGAGGAGGCATGATAAATAATTAATGAGGAATTCAATTCACTGTGTGTGTGCCCTTGCCATGTGCATGCATCCCATTTTTAATGGGGCTTACTCAACTTTGATTCTCTTATCCCTTTGCTCTCTCTCTAATGTGTGTGTGTCTGTTTCTGGCCTCCATCTCATGTAACTCTGTACTTTATTTTTCAATAAATCTCAACATGGCTATTGTGATGGTTAGTAAAAATGAGGGGAGGGGAAGGAGGTGTGTGTGTGTTTCATTGCAACTCATGAAATTCCATTCCAACTCAAGAGTTTCTGATTTCCATAAAATTTCCTGGACAACTTCAAATCTCACATTTTTTTGCAATTTTGTAAGTCAATCCTAAATGGCACTCCCCTTCCTTTCTCTCTCTCTGGCCAGACGAGCCTCTCGTCTTCAAATTGTAAAAATGTGAATTTTTATAAAACTTTTTCCCCTGTCGGTGTCTCTGTTGTGTCGAGAATTTCCACACACACCCTAACTTGTCATTCTTGGGGTTCAATTTCCACGGGGACTTTTGACAAGAGTCCACAGACACACACAAACACTGATGGACCAGACTGTGTGTTGTGTCGTGTTGCAGGGAAAAGTTTATGGGTTATTTTGCAATTTATTTGCAATCGTGTTTTTGTGTGTACACCCAGTCTCAACACATATATAATGCACACAAACACTTCTCTCTTGTACTCTTCCCTTAGCCTATAGATTATACTAAAGGGGATTATTACATGATGATAATATTCTTTGTGAGTCTCTCTACCGCAAACACACACTCGCACTCACATACACACTCCAAAATATGCAATACCAATGGAAAATGATGGAATCATATAATGTGTCTCTTCTCTTTTTTCATGATGCTACATACCCAATCTTTATAAGTGTACATCAGACACACATACACACAGAGGCACACCACAGACAGAGAGAGAGTGCAAAAAGTGTTTGTTGCTTCGTTTCGTGGTGATGGCAGTTCAGTGTCCTCGTCATCAAATCTAGGCCGACGGCTTTGCAAAACTGGAGAGTACATAACTATAAACATGTACATATCTATAGATAGTCTACTCATCCACACACACACAATTCTATCTTTATTAGTTACAGAATTCTATCCATGCTGAATTTAATACTAACTCCGTGTGGCCTTCCATCATCACATCAAAAAAAATTGTATGTAATAATACACGAAGGATCCACACACACACAACCTGCATACCTACCTCCACTACTACAGGATAGGGCCTCAACTTTATTCTCTACTTACTATTACTCTGTCAGACACACACACACACACGTAAACTTTGAATTCGAGCAGATGGCTTCTGTTCCATATTTTTTCACACTACTTTTTTTCTTCTTTTTTTAAAAAAAAACAACATAAATTGTACTTGTTTAAGGGATTGTGTGTGTGTGTGTAAAATCCAGGGGTCACTCACCCACACTGTATTTTTTGCACTACATTGAAATACTTGTACAGCCAAGAGCTGAGTTCTTAACAAGGGGATATCAATATCATACAATATATTATTAGAAAAGGATGTGACGGATGGATGTACAACAACCCAACATCAATTTCTCCCCCTCCGTCTCTCTCTCTCTCTTTCTATTTCTTGTTGATTACAATTTTAAATACAACCCAGAGCTAATCATGTAACTGGTATAAATACAATCAGAAAATATAGCAAGAGCTGTATACCCAAAAGAGCATTTTGTACAACGTATTTTTGAAATTAAAGTTCTAGTTTCAAATCTATTCAACTCTACTGCATGTGTGTGTATCTTTTTTTTCAAAAATATAATTGAAAATTGTGTATAAACTTTTAGTTTTCTGCTGTGGGTCAGATTTCCATTGAAAAGAGTACATTTCTTTTCTGTACAACACAAAAAAAGTGAGAAAAAAAGGACAATGGAGATTTGTGAAGGAAACCTTTAGCTCCTCTCTTTGATAATTTTCTCAAATTATGATGACCCATCCACGCCACTCTCCCATTAAAACAAGTCTATTCTGTGTTCAACAGAACAAGAGAATTAATCTTTCAGAAAATGTAATACAAGGAGAGTCAAGGAGAGAAGGAGTAGAAAGAGAGAGAGAGAGAGAGAAAGACACAACAATAGAATAATAGTAATTTTTTTTGGACAATCAAAGGGAGGAGAAGTATATTAACTATTATCTACATTAAATATGGAGCATCCCGCTCTCTCTCTGTCACACACACATGTCGTCATCATCAGTAACAGTAGAAGAATGATGTAATTAACCTTTTTTTTCTTTCTTTTTTTGAAAGAGTAGAGTCGGTGATTGAAAACAGTGGAAAGCAATGGGATCTCTCTCTCTATCGCTAGTAGCATAAAAGGTTTTTGCATTTTATTCTACTCTTTGCAAATTTCTTTCTTACAGTTTCCCATGACCAGAAATTGACCAGAAAAAAAGTGCATGAGCATGAAGAGAGGGAGGGGAAAAGAGAGTATGACTATTAAAAATTGTACATGTGGATGTGATACATGGGGAGTAGAGTACGGGATGGATGTTCCTGAATCATGCAATCCCTTAATAAAGTTGGGCACACAATCTACACAATAATTACAACAATGTGTATAAGCCTTCAGTCTATATACTGTATCAAAAAAATCCGCGAGGAGACTCACAATACATATATAGGTCTATGTGGTGTGTGTGTTGGACGATGCAAAAAGGCAATAATACTCCCAGTTAATGTTGTGGATAGGATAGGATGGTGTGTGTGTGTGTATTGTATGTGGAGGATGATGACGATGACCCCTTATCATGCCTTCCAACTTCCTACATTTCTTTGTCCTTCTCCTTTTGTCATAATAATACGGTAGATTGTACAGTACACACACTACACTTTACTCTACACTCACATAGGTATTTTGTACCATTCGAAATTGTAATATTAAATTTTATACACGCTCACCCAAAGGCAGGCACACATCAGTACAAAATATACATACAAACACACACAAAAGAATACAGAAGAAGAGAACAGAGATTAGCTCGAGCTGCACTTCACGTCAAAAAATTCTATACATCATCATTTATAATACTTTGGATTTTTTCATCAATCCCATAAGTCTACCACATACAGACACACGGCATCGACACACACACACATGTACATGGACATGAAGGGGGAAAATCCAGTTGAACTGTCAACAAGGAGACAGAGAGAGCGAAAAAAGAGCAAACTGTGCAAATCTCAAAAAATGCAGACTACACACTCAGCACATACTCCTACATACACTGTGTGTGTGTCGTGTGTACATGTTATTGTGTATACCGGCAACCGGTGTTTGTGTGTGTACATGTGGCATGCCAAATGCCAATTACAATTCAAAAATCCAGGATGGATTTGTACAAATTGTATAAATATATTTAAATTTGGCTTGAGAGAGACAAGAGAGATACATATAAAAATAACTGGTCCTCATTTTTTGCATTGTACCGTGTGTGTGTCTATGTTGGTGTGTGGGTGACAAGATGAAGGGTTGAGAGTGTACAAAAATAAAACATAATTTACATAAGACACTGCACTGGTTATTATGATGAACATCGACCATAAGAGAGAGAATAGGTTTTCTTATCGTCTCGAGTCAGGAAAGGAAAAGAATAGAAATATCTTTTACACACTACCCTCCGTACGTGTGTGTGTGTGGACAATAAAAACATGTACGAAGGTTTTAACTCGATATGGAAATTAAAATTAAGATTGATACACAAGTAGTATTATACTTTATACGATATGTTTCCATTTACAAATATAGGCAGTATCCTCTAATCCTCGGGTTCACACACACACACACACAAAACCCTCCCAAGTCCTTCCATGCCTTCCATTATTATGCTCGCTCTCAATTCGTCAGCCTGTATTATAATGTTCACCTATAAAACGACTCAGAAAATAACAAGCCCCCTTCTAATCTTAATCTCTTTATTTATGAAGAAAGACAGAGGCAGACAGAGAGAGAGACCGAGATAGGATAATATTGTAGATTCTTCTTTGTAACTAATTTGAAAGTGAAATTTACAACATGCACCGTCTTAATCCTTCTCTCCGTCTCTCTAGGGAATCAAAACTCTTATTTTACCGGTACATAACATATCCTATCCGAATATACATGCAGATAACAGGAGAATTTAAAATTATTCCAAATTTTATTTAAAAATCCATTTGTTATTGTTACTCTTCCCCAAAATATTTTATAAGTTGTTGTTCAAAATTTTTATTATTTTATGTGTGTGGGTGATAAAGGGGAGCATCGATCGCATCCGTTTTAATAATCGATTATTAAATCACCAAAACTTCAAACTCCCTTGAACTCCTCTCTCATCACTTTTTTAATGTATTTTAAGTAGAATTGTCTGTACGAACGATGACGATCCTGAACAATAACGTGATTTGATTTTTATGCATCAAAAATCTGAATCATATTATTGTGTTTTCAACCCCGTAAAACAAAAGACAACCAACATTTTTAGTTTTAATGGGGTTGACAACGTCCATTCCAGATTAATATGACACATTACATGTATAATACGTACAATAAATATAATACGGTAGTAAATTTAATTGGAAAATATATTTGACAGACCGACTGGCACCCTCCCCTCCCATCATCCAAACTCCCTACACTTTTATTTCACTGACTCATCATTTAACCAATCGTTTTTTTTATCTCTCGAGAAAATTACTGATGAAACTGAACCGGAAAATTACACTCCAAATTCAACTACCTAATGTAAAAAAAGGATCCTCTTGGATCAATTTTTAATTATCTCTAATAAATCATCCCAAAAGGACATTATCATCCATCGAAGGATTTTCTTATCACTCGAGAAAAAATGATTCACGATGCAAAACGATTTTTGACATTTTCCAGACATTTCTCACCCATGCTAACCTAACGTGTGTTCCGTGTGATGACAAATTGACAATTGCAGAATGGGTGCAAGTGGACAAAGTTACAAAATTAATGCACACACACACACGTGATAAAAACTGGACAATGGACAGACACAAAAGTGACGAATGTGTAATCACTGATTGTCCATTCATAGGTCATTCCATCCCTTCATGTCTGCTACTACCCTTTTACAATCAATTTTAATATTTACTTTGATAAACACCTCTTCAGTTTTTTTTGATCATTTTATATGACCGGCTATCATTATTAAAACGCGTTAATCATTGTGCAAATGTTTTAATCAAAATTAGCAAATAACTCTCATCTATCCCTCCTTTTTTCTCTCTCTTTGTTCATCTTGCAGCCACTTGTAAAGCTTGTATTTTATAATCTAGAAAACTGTCTATTGACCTTTTTTTTTTGAATGTGTGTACTGACAACAGGACAGGATAAATCCAATAATAATCCACCCTACCTCAATATATGTAACCGATTTGAAAACTAGTTAGTATACTATTTTAAAAACTGACATTAATCAAATCAAATGTTGAAAAATAAAACTAAGAGTACACTAATCCGTTTCTCTCTACTGCTTATAATAAAAAACCGGCGAGTCAATAAAAATGATAACTTTTTTAACTAAAAAAAATTGTAAATAATAAAACGTACCTTTAGAATCTTTGTAACAATTGGAGTTGACATCAAAGTCAACAGTATGATGAATAACTGCCATGATTCTTTTCGTTTTTTTGACTGGTTTTGTATAATGTTCTTCTTCAAAAAAATCTCGTTTTCTCGTAACAAATTTAGCAGAAATCAAAAAAGGAGGAAGGATTTTGTAAAATAAAATCAAAGATGATTTTCTCACAAACAAAAGTATTGTTTTCGTTTTTTTCCAAAAAACGAAAACGGGGAGTCAGTTAGAGACAGTTTGAAAGACAATTGGTTTTCAATCTCAAATATTGTTCTCTTCTCTTAATTATTTTATATATAGCACTTGATGATGATGATCGTTGATTCTTCTCCAAAAAATCTTGTTCTTCAAAGAACTTTTTTTGATTGATTTGATCTTCTTCAAATATCTTTTTTCCACAAGACAAAATTGAAAAAGTCTTCTCTCGTTCTTTTTCTTTTCTCTTCTCTGCAGTTCTAAAAACGTTGAGTTGAGTTGACGCAAGTTTTTTTTTTGATGAGGATAATAATAGTTTTGACCAAGAAGTATCAGTAGATAATTTTCAAACAACAACAAAAAAAACTATTATAGATGAAACAATTTTTTTGATTTGTTTTTGTGTTGTATTGGATTGAGAGACCGGTTGCCGGTTGTTCGACTAGACAAAGTATTAAAATTTGATTTTTCTTCTTTGTTTCACAAAGGTTGAAACAAAATACTCTCAGTATTCTTTTTTGTTTTGAATACAGTTCCCCTCAAATGTTGTAGTTTAGTGGATATTTTTGAGAAAAATGTCAGAACGAAAAACACTTTGAATCTCTTTCGGTCTGAAGTAGTAATGTAGTTAGTTGTACTGGGGTTGTAATTGTGATTAGAGAAGAGGTAGTAGAGTGTAGTAGTAGTAGAGAAACACAAAGGAAAAACTGACTAAATAAAAAAAAGACGAGTTGTGTGGGGGAACGAGGAGGATTATAGCGGAGATGTTGACCGGCCTGCTTCCGTCTCTGAACTGAGATTTTCAATGTTGAAACCCCTCTGTCCCTGCCTCGCTTCTCTCTCTCTCTCTCTCTCTCTCTCTCGAACGCTGCTTCAAAGCGTTCCCAAAAACTTCCTTAGTAACAACACACACACCAGATGATATAGCCCAAGCGTATATTTCTCTCTCTCTTCCACTCTCTGAGTGACTGTGTGTCTCTTTCTCTCTCTTATATTCCCCTGAATATTATTATTATTATTATTGTTAGAGATTTGGGATTGGGGCAAGGTGTTTCTCCTTGCTGGCTTTGACTCTCCCTCTTTTTATACACTTTTTTTCTCTTCTCTTCTCTTCTCTCTCTCTGTATAACTTTTAGCTCTCCTGCTGTCTACAGGGAGCCTGTTACTAGGCAAAAATATATACAAGTACACGTACACACACACACACTACTTCATGAGAGCTTTGAGTTAGAGAATTATAAATGTTGAATGTGAGGATGGAGAATAATTATGTTGTTTCTCTCGTTCCACCGATGCACACTCAGGAAAAAAAATATATTTTGTACACATCAGTGTGTGTGTGTATTATACTTGTGTTGTGTACTGTGTATGTAGAATTGGAAAGAAAACCACACACCGACAATGATTTGCGATCAATTGCAATTTTTCCTGTCTCTTTTTCTCCGTGTGTGTGTTTTCTGGGTGTATTTTCATATTGTGTGTGCGTATGTGTGTATTTTGGATTTTTGGTGGATCCTGGTTCTTCCCCGTCTTTCTCTCTGTGTATTTTTTATTGAGGATTTTATATGGAAAAAGTAAGAGAGTCTAGACTCGGAAAAATCCATTTTGTAAACAAAAACTGAAATCGGAGAAGCTGTCTATCAGCTTAAACTATGTATTTTTTTTCATCTCCTGACTCTATCCTATGTGTACTTGTGTGTGTGTGCGCGTGTGTGTGTATTGTTGATGTTCCTGTGGCTTACACAACTACAACATACACACACACATCAGTAGAGGATGAGAATTTTTGTTCTTTGTTCTCACAGGGAGTGAAGTCTCTCTCTCTCTCTCTCTTTGTGTGTATTTGCCAGTGCCTGTGTGTGTGTGTGTACAGACATGGATCGTCAAACTGTCTTTTTTTGGAGTTGTTTCTCTTCCTCCTCCTCTTCCATGTGTCCATGTCTATGTCATGACAAGGACAAAATTCCGAGATGAACAAGATGTTAATATATCAAGGAGGAGGATAATAGTGGAGGAGGTGGTTGAGAAAGACAACATTTTGTGATCCTCTGGAGGAGACACACGCACACACAAGGACAAGAAAAAAAGGAGGAGGGAGACAACTTGGAGGAGGATGGAGGATGACTTGAGAAAGCACAAAAGAAGAGAAGAGAAAGAGGGGAAGAAAAAAAATAAGATGAAGATGAATCATCAAGAGTTGTTAAATAATCATTCTGAGGGAAAGACTCTCTTCCCCAACACACACGTACGTACACACACACACTAGGAATAGAGAGAGCAGAACTCGAAGAAGCAAACAAGATGACAGGGAAAAATAAGGGAGGAGAAGCAACAAACCCTCAGAGGAATTTCAAGTGGAAATAATCATGAAAAATTTGGAAAAAAACTTTTTATTTCCTCAACACACACACACACAGGGAACCTCCGCTATATTATTATTATTACCCATGTAGGTCTTTACACACACACACATTTATGTTCCATATGTATTTTCTCATTCCGCATTTCCTCTCCCCACTTTTTGGAGACACACACTACACTATTGGGTCCATAATAACACACTCTCTCTCTTCGCAGAGAAAGAGAGTCAGGGAAAACGGAAACTGGAATGGGTAAAGATGATGGTAGTCTCTCACACAATCATGCTGTGTTGTGTTGTGTATTTTGGCCATATATTGTCATGTGTTGTCCCTGTCCCTGTCGTTGTCGTTGTTCAGTTACGACTGTACTGGACTCGAGTCTTCCCTTCCTTTTTCCTCTTTGCAATCTCTCTTCTGTTGCTGTGTGTCTGTTTTCCATATGTATTTTTGTGTATTACAGCACCCCGCCTATCCCTGACTCTCGCCTGGAGTCTCAAAACTCCGCTCTCAGCTGACAGGGCAAAAGGGTCACCCTCAAACTCTCTCTCTCTGCTTCAGAGGATGATGAAAGGAGAACCCCCATATAATCTACACACACACTACATAAGTACACACATGTACATATATATATATACAGCAATAAGCCCTTCCCCCATTTCCACTCGACTACATACTACACGGAGAAACGTACATATGAACGAAATACAAAACTTCTTGTTCCCAAACCTTCTCTCGCTCCGTCATTATTGTAATATATAGGAAAACCAGTCCTGTCGTTTCTCTCTCTGAACGTAATGCAACTATTACAAATGCTACATGCATGCACCATTTAGTGGGGAGCATTATTAATATTTCCTTTTAATTCTACGTTTTGAGACCTCATCCTGGTACTCTGGAACAAGTTCCACATCCCCCTCTCTCCCACATTATTCCCTCTCTGCCTCTCTTAAAAACAAGTTGTGACTTGCGAAAAAATAGTAATTCTATATCGAGGACTAATCACTCCACTCCATGTCCACACAAACCATTGGACACGTCCAAATAATGACCCCGAGGAGGAGGAAAAAAACAAAAAACGACACCACCAATGACTCAGCCACAGAGAAATGGGGAACGTTAAACTCATTTGCTTTTGACTATTTACCTATTTAAGAAAAAAAATATAAAGTTCCAGTTCCAATTTTTCACCGGCCGGCTAAACGAAATACAATTAAGGACATGTATTCTCATGTCTCTCTTTTTTCCCTTTCTCACTTTCAAGTCTCAACACGCAAAGGACGGACATGCATTTATGTGGAATGAATGAATGTTTTGTGTAGACTATGGACTGTTTGGAATGGGCCAGACGTATTTATTTATCATGGGGAATTAAAATAATTCCACAATCCTGTCGTCACACACACAACACACAATTCCAAAGTAGTTCAAAATCTGATATTTTTTTTGAAAAAAGGAGACGACATCATTAACATACTTATTGGTATAAAAAAATAATTATGATGACATTGTCTACACCTCAACATTTCAAGACAGGACAGTCAGACAAGAATTAAGTATTAACCTTGGTTTTGCGGTTGACTGCAATGTATTTGGATATGTAGTGCTTTAGTATAGCTATAAATATTTATTTTAACTATAGTTCAAATATGTACACACCATTTTGTTCAATAATATTTCCAACTAACGCCAAAAGGGAAAAAATATTTAGTCCACCCAAACTCAGAGCTTAATAATTTCCAACCCGGGTTTCCACTCCCATTTACACCCAAATAATAATAGTTCTGATTGAGAGTGGGAACTGACACACACACACACGTATGTACAGACACACACACCGTGTGAATTAGAATGGAAAAAAAGCGGATGAACCGGTCAAGTCCATGGAAAATCATGTTGAAAATTTTAAAATGAGCCTCTCTTTAATCACTCTTTTCTCCTACATGGACTTTTATGATGGAGGAGGGAATTAAAAAACAATCTTTAATTTTGCGGAAGGACACACTCATTTCTCTCTCTCTTTCACATCATGAGAGAGGGGAGGAGGAGTAGGGAAAATGAGAGAGAAAACTTCTTTTTTAAAACTGTTTTAAAACTGGCCGGACTTGTTTCTCATATTTTATTGTTGAAACCCCAAAACTCTTTTTCCTCCCTCTCTCTCTCTCTTCTCCTCCATGTACACAATGTGTGTGTGTGTGCATGGAGGACACACAAACACAAATGCATTGAATGTATACTGTGTGTGTGTACAGTGTATATAAATTTTGTACATGGAGATCCTCCTGGCACTTTCACGCTGTAGCGCTCACACAATCCTTTTATATTACACACACACACATACACACACGTAACACACACTGTAGACTCTACAGTGTAGAGAGCATACACACACACACTGAGGAGAGGATCTCCCTTGTAGAGACGAGAGATAGACTCCGACCATGATAAAATATAATATAAAATAGAAAGAGAGGGAGAGAAGGAGAATATATGGGATGTGGGGAAACATATATAAAGAGGAAAGAGGGTATGTGTGTGTGTGGTGTGGTTCTGGCTCTGTCCTGTATGTGTGTGTGTGTCTTTATAGCTTTGGCTTTGGTTTGCTCTTGCTCTGCTCTGTTGCTATGTGCAAGTCTTCTCTACGGCTTATTGGCTGGAGCCAGCCGAAGAGACGAGAGAGAGGCACAGTCAGCACACACACACACACACTGTAGAGTTGATCAAGTTGAAGTTGCACACACACACACACACACTACACACAGTGTATGGTAGAGCTATTACTATTGCTTCTCTTTTGGGTGGTTACAGCCAGAGGAAAATTTATTTGCCTTTTTCGAAACAAAGAGAGCCAGCATATATAAGTACACACACACAGCGAGAGAGAGAAGAGGACGTGAGATGAGGAACCAAGGGAGAAAAATCCCAAAAGAGACGTACACGTACAAAAATAGAGTGTGAATTTTGATGGGCTGTACTCTCCACGAATATTTAATGGATTTGACCGGACAGAGAAGAATGAGGGTCGAAAATCAAAATAATTCTCGGTCAATCAAAATCTCATCAGCCCTCCTTTCCATTGTCTTCTATTTTTCTACCACAACCACTCGTCATCTCTGTCTGTATTTACATGAATAACCCTGTCTCTCCAACTCGAGTTTAAAAAGCCCGAGGAACTCCACTGGGTATTTCTTCTCTTCTCTACTGTGTGTGTGTATTTCTCTTATTTGCACAATCTCTTCAGACTTTCCATTTGTCTGTTTGAACGAGTCTCAGTTGTTTAGTCTTCTTCCCCTGGACACAATTTTTCCTATCTCTCTCTTTCTCCCTCTCTCCCTACGTGTGTGTGTCTTGGCTACAAAGACATAGACACAATCGGAAAAGATCGGGACAAGGATTGGAACATGACTTTTCCTGGACAACACACACACTCAGGGAAGAAGAGGGAGAAATTGCTTACCCTCCACACACACGATCCTATCATCCGAGGACATTAAAAAAACATTGAACAATACATCAAATCAAACCAATGAGCCAACATCCAATCAAGACACACACACACACACATAGGCACTACTTGCCAAATTGTACATAGCAATCCTACACTCTCTCACAGCGATACATGGGAGTGACACACACACAATCGCATAATCTCCTGGAGTGAAGACTCAGTTCTCTGCATGGAATAAGCGAATCAGAAAAAGAGGCATTAAAAAATGCAAAAAGTCCAAGGGCTGATTAATTGAAGTCTATTCTATACTTAATGATGAGGACGCTGCCAGCGTCGTCGTCGTCGTCCAGTTGCCAGTCGCTTCTTCCTGGCTAGCTCCAATTTCTTTTGCTCCTAACTACATATGGCGGTGGAGGATTTTAATATATTAATCAGACGAGTTACCAGAGGAAAAAATAAACTAGTTTATGAATCCATCTCTCTCTTCTCTCTCCCCACTGATGGTTGTAGGTGGAGACTTAATACACTTAATATTATTGTATACTGTACAGACACACACATACATAGAGAGAGGAGTCCATTATCTCTCTCTCCTCATCCCTGCTCTTCTTCAAACTTTAAACTCTCCACCTTTTTTGTGGACGACCGTACATAGTCACTATCTACATTGTGTGTACAGAATATCCCTTTACAAAGTCAAAAAGGAGAGAGGCAGAGATAAAAAAATCTGACTTTGTACATGGTACTCACACACACAGAAAGAGAGAGAGAGAGACCACGCACTCATACGCATCTTGACTCCTTCGTCTTCTCTTTTTTTCTGTCTCTCTGTGTATGGCCAGCAGGTAATTCTCATCTGTACATCTACACACAAGAAAGAAAAGAGAAGGGAAGGAGAGGGAGGCTGTGTAAGAAATTTTGGATGTGGCCATTACATGTATTTTTTAAAACCTTCTTCACTTGATGGAGAACCAGTCCATTTAAAATCAACCCAAGTCATCCCTCTTCCAACATTTTGCCTCATCTTTAAATTTATAACACTCACCCTCCCATTACACTCGTCCTCTCTCTCCCCTCTTCCAATTTTAACATCCAAGAAATCTCCCAACACACACACATAGTATTCTCCGCAAAATTTCTAAAATTTCAAAAAAACATTACAAATCTCTCCAGAAATGTCAGACTCATATTTTTACTACATTTTCTTCCGTTCTTTCTTCTAAAGAAAATTGGTAATCTGAGAAAATGCAAAAATTTCCCTATGTAGCTTTTCGCAAAAAATGAACGTGGACAAAGGTCGCCATTTGTCACCCAAATTCTCCCCTCCCTCTTTCTCTTTTTTTCTACTCAAACCTCAAACGTTACAAAAGGTGACTCGAGGACAAATAAAAGTGACAAATATTCGTCACCCGAACGAATGAACGAATTATCAGGAAAACATTTTGAAGACGTTCGCTCCTTCCCAGAATATTGGCCTTTAAGAAAGGGAAATAAAGAGGAATAATGGAAAACTTTTGCACCTTAATCCATATTAACCGTGTACTGTGTCCATTCACAATATAGTATATAGCTATAAATATTGTGTACGTTTGTTGTGTACTATGTCTACAGTAGGGTGGATACACGTTTTAGTAGTTCCTCCGTGGAATCATACGACAAATTTCATGCATATACGTTTTTTTCCATCCTCTCTCTCTCGTCAAAGAGGAAAAAGCCTCAGAATAATAAAAAGACGAAAGGGACTGTAGGGAGATGAGGGAAGACAGACAGGGTAGTCAGGGAGGAGGGGGGGGGGGGGCTTCATTCTCCTCTTGTCAATCCCCACTGGAGCCCATCATTTGGACAATGCAACTTCTTTTTCCTCCTCCTCCTCCTTGTCAACTTCCCTTGATTCCTTCCACACACACACACACACTATTTACTATACACATATTATGTTGTGTAAGATAAAGATGCCCTGCATATGCATGTGTATTAAAAAACTCCACTCCAGCCAACAGAAGAATGAGTATTAAAAATAGAATTGTCATTATTCTTTCAATGACTACATGCACTGCACACACATTAGAGATGGGCAAAATCAGAAAAATCGTATCCCGGCCCACCCGGTACCAAAACTTTTGGTCCCGTCCCGTCCCAGTCCCACCCTAATAACTTCAGTCCGGTCCCAGTACCACCCAGTCCCAAAACTTTGGTCCCGTACCACCCCTTTTAATATTTGTCCTTTTTATGTTTATTTATATACATAGTTTAGGAGCTACCAACATTAACGAATATTTTGTGACTTTTGATGGTCAACGTGAGTGTACAGGGTATTTATTTTATCGGTTGTCTCAATGTTTCCGAAAGTTTCGGAAACATTTCTTTCCCCAGTGTTGTTGTTTCTACCTTTTGTTCTTTGTACATAAAAGTTTGCGCGAAATTGAACAACACTACTTTAACATGGTAGACCAACAGCAATAGAATTTAAGTTTAATTATCATGGTGTTAACTGTCGAACAAAGACAATTTATAATTGACAACCGTGGAAATGGCAACAATTGGGTAGATCAGTTAATAATTAATTATCAAGTACGATTTAATACCCCTCCACCGAGTAAGACAGCAATCCACAAGTTAATTAAAAAACGCAATCAAACGGGGTCAGTCCAAGATAGGAAGAGACAAAGAAACTGGACAGTTAGATCAGAAGAAAACATTGGAATTGTGAGGCAGGCCATGATCGAGGACCCCATGAATTCTGTCAAGAGATTTTCTCTCGAACTCAATCTCAAACCCTCTTCTCTCTACAATATTCTAAAACTGGATATCAAGGCAAAGGCATACAAACCCCATTTTGTTCATCAATTACTCGTCAATGACAACACGAACGACCTGAGATCGAGGTAATTTAAGCATTCACTATTTCCTAATCATTGAAGAATTATAAAAAATTGTTACGACAAATTATTATTATTTGTAGGGAGAGCTTCAGTGAGATATGGCTCATAGAAATTGCCTTCCGGCCGGAAGTTGTTGACATTACTGGTTGGTCCGATGAAGCAACATTTAAATTGGATGGTCATGTTAATCGTCAAAATACTAGATTTTGGGCAGTAAATAAGCCACATTTTGTTTTTGAGGTTGCTATGAAAAGTCCTAGTTTAACTGTTTGATGTGCAATTTGGACAGGTGGTGTCATTGGACCATTCTTTTTTGAGGGAACTGTGACAAAAGTTTCATATTTAAGAATGCTCAATGAGCAAATTTGGCCAGCTTTTCAGGCCATTCCAGAGTTAGCGAATGGTTTTTATATGCAGGATGGTGCCCCTGCACATTGGGCGTAAGACGTAAGAAGGTGGTTAGATGAAAGATTTCCGGAAAGATGGATAGGAAGAGGAGGACCAATCAGTTGGCCTCCTCGTAGTCCAGACTTGACCCCGTGCGACTATTTTGTGTGGGGTTATGTAAAAGATCGAGTTTATAGTCGTCACCCAGCCAATATTGCTCAATGGAGAATTTTTATACAAGAAGCTTTCGACACAATAACAATAGAAATGTGTCAAAACACATGCAGGT
>WJFB01002097.1:0-22444 GCA_009870185.1 Pygmarrhopalites habei
TGAGATAAAACATTGTTGGATAATATACTATCATTTACATTATCTTTTTGTATGATGGAGGAAAAGAGTCACTTACAAATGATTTGAGCTCGAATCTGAAATTTTCTGCGAACATCCGTGTTCATTATGAGATCCAAATATCTCTTTCTAAAGGGAGATTAAAAGAGATATGTTTTAGAAACGTCTCGTTAAGTATTTCATAATGAAAGACGAAGGATCTTATAGTACAGAGCACATCATCATGTGCTGCAAATGAGTATATTTAGGGAACAAATACCTAAAGCGAGTCTCCTGATCTTTAAGTCCATAGTGAAGATGTGGAAGCATGTGAAGGCAAGGTGTTAGAATTTGTAATTCCAACGGAATTATTGAGAGTTCACCCTTTTGAATGTAAAAGAAATCATTACAGTAATTTACTAGTCAACTTTCCAGTTCACGTGAATCTAACACTTAACAAGAACATTTTTTATATACTTATTATTACCTTTTTAGTTTTTGCAGGATATCCGATGACACCAACAATATCCCCACGACGAACTCTGTCCATTAGCACTTCAAATGCATCTTCTCCAGCTTTATAATATCTTGCATTAGCCATAACTTGTAGCTTAACACCTTCTCCTCGTACATCATAGAATCTTAATTTAGAGCTAGATTCTCGAATCGAGTGAACACGACCTGTTTTGAAATAAATATGAATTTTTTATTAATTCATAATCTTTTAGGGAAATTGAATTATAATGTCTGACTTTACCTGCAATCGATAAAGATTTTTCTTCTAGAATTTGTCCCTCAGTCAAGGAGTCATATGTTGAAACAAAATGTTCCAAAGAAGTATCAACATGAAATTTATGAGGATATGGATTTTCTCCCTTCTCCTTCAACTCTTGCAGTGCTTGTAGGCGTAATTTATAATACTCCTGTGCATCAAATTCAACAAAATTCATTTAGTAACATCATTCAAAAATCCTGGTATATGATTGTGTACTCCTGGTTTAAAGTATTTAGATATATAATATCTAAATACTTTGTATATATACAAAAAAAAAGCTTACATTTGGTGAAATCTCTCCTTCATCTTTAGCTTTTTGTTTTGCAGCTTTGGATTCCTTTGGTTGTTGTTGTAGTCCATTGGCTTCCCTTTCAGCCTTCTCCTTGGCCTTTTGTTCGGCTTTGAGTCTCCTTTTCATCTCACTATAAGAAAAGAAATTAACATATAAAAATTATTGACATGTTCAAGATTTATTTACCAAAATGACTCTTACTGCAAACAATGACATGTAACAACTAAGTAGATCTTTTTCCTAATAAACTTATTTACCGAGGGTGAATTCTTGCAACACAATACTGATTGCAAGTTGCAGGAATGTAAATTAATCTCGGTAGTTTCCCTAACCCAAAACCACTATTGAGTGTTGATCTCATTGCAAAACTTTTGGCAATTGACAATGCCAGTCTTGAGCTCAGTGTCATTGTAAAACACGAGGAAAAATAAATCAGACTTTGTTGACTATATGATGATTTCCCTTTTGGACTGTCCAAATGTAAAAACGTATCATAGTTTTGGACAAATACCTAGTTTTTTACCTTTTCGATTGGATTTCTGCCATGGCGCTTTAAAATTGAGATCAAAATGCTTTCCCAGTTAACAAATCACAAATGCCAATTAGTTAGACTAATTTAGTTTTTGCTCAGAAAAACATATGCAAAAGAAAAATGATCTGATGCAATTTGCCGTCATGCTTCTTACTCCAGTTACCCCGGACAAGGATATTGCGACAGGATGAGCGGGAGAAGTAACGATTTTTCCCATTGTCAAAAAATAATTGCAACAATAAACATTGTTGAACCACTCACCTGCATTTTAGTAAGTTTTTTAATTTCGAGAATACAGAGAAGTAATTGATATTGTGGTCCCTTTCAGAGGGATATCACCTCTCTTTTAGATTTCATTCAATTTCCATTCGAAATCCCAATAAAACTTTGATTTCTTCCGTTTACAATTAATTTGTTCAATTAATAAACCTTCAAGATGCCTTGTGAAATGATAACACTCCAGTTGGGACAGTGTGGGAATCAAAGTAAGTCAGTTAAAATAACTCACTTATGACAGTCGTGCAGCTTGTTGTTCTGTAGGACAGTGTCTGTTCATTGACAGTCCTCGGTTTGATTGTCATTCTTTGTTTTTTGAATTGTAGTTGGTTTTGAGTTTTGGAAAAAGTTGTGTGCAGAACATGGAATTAGTCCTGAAGGTAAATTAGAATCTTATGCCCGAGAAGGGGTAGACCGGAAGGATGTATTTTTCTATCAAGCCGACGATGAACATTATATTCCTCGAGCAGTTCTTATGGACTTAGAACCAAGAGTCATCAATTCAATCCTTCAGTCTCCATACTCAAAGGTTTTTTACTTAATTTTTTTTCATAACAGTAATATTTAAAAAGAACATTTTACATTTATTAGAATACACTTTGTGATTTTTTTCTCTTACTAGCTCTATAATCCTGAAAATGTGTACCTGTCACAAGACGGAGGTTAGTCATTTCGTTTAAACCAGTGATGGGTGATTTCGGTAATCAGGAACTGTGACCGTAATTACCGGTAATTACTGAGAATTACCGAGAATCACCGGTAATCACTGGAAATCAGATATTTACTTGTTGGTTTCATATTTCAATGAAGTTAGGTGATTATTTTAAGTCTTTCTATTTATATATCTGCTTAAATTGAAATACAGACGATGCGATGCCACTTTAATTAAATATTTATAAGATTTTAATAAGGCTAGACGTACNTTAATAAGGCTAGACGTACCAAAGCACCAGTGGAAATTACAACATGTGAACTAGGTACTAGTAGTGGCACATAATCCCTTTTCATTGGTACGTAGCCCTTTATTGGTGCCTAGCTAAAATCCCTTTTTCGCTTCACAAAAAAACTTTTTATGCCCAATTTTAGGGAAATGTTTTAAAAATTGGGTCTTTTTTGGCAAAATGTGGGACAGTTCTCAAAAAAAATTTTGATTCACAAAAACTTCCCCTTTGATAAATAAATATTGGCGACCCTTTCTCTGCCACTGGCACGTGAATTTTCCGTATCATTTCCACTGCAAACCACACTGTAGTGTTGAGTGCACTTTTTAGCAAAGATGATAAACTGTCTGCTTTTGTACAAAAAATTATGTAGAAAATTCACTAGTGTCTGAATTGCTCAAGTGTTTATCTATGAGTAACAAGTAATTTGTATGTTCCAAAACTACATGCGTTGTTTGCCTACACCATATTATGAATCAAATAAAGTAGTTTTGGGTGTAGGATTATGTTTCCTCCGGATTTTTATAGTGCACCGTTGAAGGGATACACGAAGGAGAGAAAAGGGACGTACAATACTGTAATATAGAGTCCTTCAGGTAGATTTGACTGTCGCCCCACAATTTATATAGGAGTATTACAGAATTATTATAGAATATTACAGGGTCTCAAATATGTTCAGATGTTAGAATTTTAAAATAAAAATGTCGTTTATTTACCACGGCATCACGATAATTACCGTGATTCTCGGTGATTTCCGACCTCGGTGGTAATTACCGAGAATTACCGGTAATTACCGTTCACATCACTGGAATGACATTCATATTTGTATCCTTTGAACAGCAGCTTCTGTTTCTCTTGTTTTTGTCTCGTCAAATAACATTTAATAAATATTCCAAATGCAAAAAAATATAGTCGAGCAACAAATTGACAAGGTCAATTGTAATGATATAAGTGCCAGTCAAAAAACATTTAAAAGAAGCTGGTAGGACATTGAGATTGAGGCAGTACTCAACTATATGTGTGAGACAGTTAAGAATGGACAGCGGATTGAGGTAATTTTAATAAATTGAATAATTTCCAATTAAATTCTTTTTGAAGCCCTTGTGTCAAACCACGCCTCTTAGTGCTAAAGGGAGACGAAACGCACTAACTATTTTACACTCATATGAGGGTCCTCACTCACATATGCTAGAAGTGCGGAAAGGACTTAACTATCTATCTACCTATCTACCTACCTCTCTACAATTCATCCTCTCTTTTAAATATTTGCTCTGGCTTCTCACTCTCCTACTTATACACTCCTAGCACACACACATTTTTCCATAATAATTTCATTGAACAAGGGTGGAGGAGGAGGAGGAGTACCATGTATAAACACATTGTCTGATGTGACATCAGTTGATTTTGATTTTTGTGAAATCTTTATCCCTCAAAATCTACCTTACCTTCGTATTATTTGATGCGATAAAGAAAAGAGGTGAAGAATAGACACACGTATCTTAATAGCCTCAATTATGAAGCGTATATCTGTGAAGTCAGTCTCCATTCCTCTCTTTTGTTTCCATCTTCAATCTCATGTACCTCCAAAAGTGAAGAGGGAAAAAGAGTGAAGAGAAAAAAGATTCAAGGGAATATTTATGTACGAAGTGTGTGTGTGTGTAGCTATATATATAACTGAGCGACTACTGGGGAGAGAAAATGTCGTTCAACATCATCATGGGCTATAATAATATACAGTGGGTAGTGGTTATGGAGTCAGCCAGCCCTTAGTCATTCAATCCTCGTTCTTTTCACACTGTTTGTGCCTGTGTGTGTGTGTGTGCCTCTGTGCTGTGCGTAGACTTGAGTTGGAAACACGTCATTGCATGGGAAAAAAAGCTCAAATCGATTCACGATTCACAACTTGAGAATTCATAGCCTGAATTCCAGTTCATATTTTTTGAACATTACATTCTTACTTAATATTTCTCTCTCTCCTTATCTTTTGCTCTTACCATCCTATCCGATTTGAAGCGGAACTTGAAGTTTAAAGTCAAGGCATTTGGTCCTGTGTGTGTGTCTGTGTGATTATACAAGAAGACTGCCTAGTCTTGAGCAAATAAATTAGCTAGACTATTGCTTTTGTTTATGTTATGCTAGACGCTAGGTTAATTGTAGTTGTAGGACAGTTTCGAAGCGAAATTATACGGTATAAGTTTAATATATACGCTCTCTCTCTCTTTCCCTCCCTCTCTCTCTCTCTCTCTGTATACTCTCCACTTGTATCAGTTCTATTTCCCATTATGCTTGTCTTCTGCATGAATCGAGGCGAAACGCTTGCTTTTCTCTCTCTGAATATACAGTCAGTTCTTGTGCTTGACTTGGAGTATGCTCAGACAAAGAAAGAGAGTGAGTGTGTGTGTAATATTCTGTAGCCCCTTCCTCGCCTACCATAGAATAGCATAGGATGGGATAGCAATGGGAAGGGGAAGGCAATGAAATGCGATGGCGAGTAAATAAGTTCGTCGCCAAAATATCATCAAGAAAGCCAGCGTGCATTTCCACCTAATTGTTTTTACAGCCCCTGAGCTCTACTTTAGTACTAAACCAACTTCAACTTGATGTAGTTTTACTAAGTACGCTACGTTAACTTCTCCATGACTTTATGTTTTAAACATAGTACCTAAAGGACTCACTACCCGACTACTATGTACAAACTGTACTAAAGACACTATGTCTCTATGTACAAGATGTACTTCAAGTTGGGAGGAGAAAAAACAACTCCTCGACTTGATGGTGGTCGCATTACACATACACAGCTTCTCTTCTTCCATTCGCCTTGCCCAAATTTGCAATGTGTACATTTTTCTCATTGAATCAACTTCACTACCCCCCATAACACCAACAACATTTCACTCCGTCCTCCTCCCTACTCTACACTGTATGTAGTCTGAGTAATTTAATTCAGAAAAGAAGAGTAAAACCTCCTTCACTGGGTAAAGTCCTTCTGCAATTTTGAAATGAGTGAAGGGAAGGATTTTAATTTAAATTATTGGAACGGAGGACGTGCGATCAAAACCAAATTATAACTTTATGCAGTCCGGAGAGAGAGCGAGGAAAAAATTTCAGAATTCATCCAAAGAGGGAAATCTGGACAAAGAATGCCATAGTCATAGCGAAAAATTTGACAGGAGGAAAACATCAAAATATGAGACAGTCGTTGAAAGATTATGTTATTTAAATCTTGCTGAATAGAATGGACACATTTTTTAACAAATGTGAGCAGAATGTGAGAAATAAGATCTGATGACTTAACTCTGATTACATATTTTGAATCCTTATGTCTAGAGATAGAAAGAATGGAATGACTACATCGTCATCAAACATTGAAGATAATTTTTTGAAACAATCTCTTGATTTGTCTATGATATTCATGCTATGCTGCCTTACTAACTACTTTCTTGTGTCTGAAGGATCCTCTCGTCTCTATTTACATTTCTGATACAATTGAGATGTATTGAAGGGACTGAAGAGACTCATGGCACTCTTTCAAAAGTCTTTAAGGATTCGAGTCCAAAATTTTCTTAAATATCTAGTCCACAACAGAACAGAAATGTTTGGCAATAAGATTTTTTTCATTGAATGCTACTCTTCTCCTCTTCCCCTGTAAATGGATCGAATTACCAATAATATATTACGGATCACCCGTCCCTCGTTTCACACACACACATGAGATTACAATTCGGGTTTGCCACATCTCTCTCTTGAATGACGCACTATATTGTGTGTTACTGCACACCCCGAACAGAGAAGAAGAGGATGTGAGTATAAAATAACTCCTTACCACCTTCTACGATAAGCCTCCTCTTCATAATTCTCTTACCCCACGTCCCAATAATATTTCAAAATTTTAATTTAAAAGTTGCAATTGGAATATGAATAAATGGACGGAGGAAACTATAATTATGTCTGGTCCATATAATCCATCACTAAATTTCAGTAAATTCTCATTCCCGTTTCGTTCCATTCCTTCCACCCATTCAATATCAAGTTCTCTTTTCAGCCTCAGCTCTCACACACAAGTATAGGACACGAGCACACACACAGCCATTTTCCCCTTATAAATGTAGTTATAGCCCATCCACATGTACACTTAGGATCTGAAGCTATTACACACTTTTATATATATGGATGTGTACGTATTTAAGTATACACACACTCCACATCGTTCGATTAGATCGCTCCTGTATATTTTGAAATGGTAGCCAGCTGTAGATTGTAGACTTTACCGTTTCCTCCTTCTCCACACATCCACATCCAGCTTTTATACATTACGGAGAGAGTGGAGAGTATAAGGGTAATAGAAGAGTTATTGCTTTCTACTTCTCCGTGAACATTGTTAGAATAAAGTGAAGTAAGTTTGCTCCTCCTGTTCCCACAGCTAGCCTTCCAGTTCCAACACACAGGCACACAACCCAGTAAACTCACACACACATCGTTTGTGTGTGCCTCAGCCTACACTACAGTTTGATCTGTGTTACCAAGGAAGGAGGAAAGAAATCTATATACCCACCCACATTCTCATATGACAGCAACAGTGGAGAGTAGAGATATATCCACACATTTACGATTACGTTCCACCTTCAACCTGCACACACACACACAATTTAAGTCTCCTATTCCTACGTCCTTCTTCGCCTTATGTATCATCCCAGTGTACACAGAGAGAAAATGGTATACTCCCTTGAACAAGCCTTGCCATTCCTTGCAACTCTGGTTCTCTCCTTTCGTCATCCAATTCAGACACACACACAGAGGAGTAACAGTAGCACATGTAGTAGCAGTAGAGTCCCTACGAAAATGCGAACTAAGCTTCGCAGACGTCGAGACAAAAAAAAGTCTCACAGTTATTTCCCAATGGTATATCAAAAACAGAAGAAGAAGAAGAATGTACAAAAGTTTTCATTTCGTTTCTTCTCTATTGAATTTTTTCCCTTCCCTTCCCTTCTCCACATCTCTCTCCCTCTCTCGTCTATTTTACTCAAGAAACTTGTCAATGAATGAAGTTCTGCTACATTGGTCATGTACGCTGTTGCTGTTGCTACGAAGCAAGGCCTCTCTCATGACGTGAGCCTGCACCATGGAAGAACCTATTTTGTTCTCTCCCTCTCTTCTACACTCATCCACGGACCATGGAGATAAGGGAGATACAAGCAGCAGGATGTCACACACGGTCATTGTCGCCGTGTAATAATAAGAGCCTCGTATCTGATATTGAATTAAAATTATGGATGAATAAAAATATTTACCAAAAGATAGAGGAACACAGAGAGAGAGAGAGGGAGAGTCAGATAACCCATGAATGATGCCATCAAACACACACACACCGCTTTACTCGTAAAAGATGAGAATAGAGGCTAAATTGACGTGGAGGGGATATGACTTGGCGACAGAGAGTTTAAGAGTTGAGATTTGTGTGCGACTGTGTGTGAGCGTGTGTGTTTTCGGAGGAGCCTACAGGCTATCCAAATTTGAATAGGAAAAGGAAAATAGAAATATAAAGCGAGGAATGATATGATGTACATGCGTGTGTGTGTGTCTGGTAGTGTACAATGTGTGTGTGTGTGTAGGATATTTTATAGTTGATGGGATTCAAAGTAGACAGGGGACTTGGTTCGTGTAGGGTTTCGCCATAATGCAAAATGGAATGGCCAAGGCAAAGAATACAATTGCATGGCCCTGTGCGTGTGTGTGTGTCTCTCTCTTTGTATGTGTACATGAGAGGACACATGTGGAATAGGGGGGTGTGGATGGAGATGAAGAGGATGGTGTAATATAGGAAAGAGAATACCCGGTATTTTCCCCTGTATACGCAATATGCTTTTGGGACCAAAACAGGCAGGCAGTCTTCTTCCCCCTCTATGATGTGTGTGTGCGTGTCTGTGTATACAAAAAAAATGGTCTTCCCGTGGTCATCTTAAAACATGCTGATCAAATGGCAAAAACTGGTTTCCTAGTTACAACCGAGAGAGAAGGGGGAGAGAGTTGATCTCATCGATAGTCGTGAAGCTTCCCACTTGCACAAAATTTACAATTCTACGGTATTATGAAAATTTTTTTTTTTTGGTGACTGGAACTGATTCTTTTGGAGAGGGGGATGTGGATGTGATGGGGAATGGGGAGGGATGACTGTTTTCACAAAAGGATCATATTGCCATTCTTCGTTCCCTTCCCTTCATCCATGGAATACTTAATGGAAGGAAAATAGGAGAGTGGGAGCTAGGCACACAGCTGTGTGTGTGTTCGGTTTAGACGGGAGACTCTCTTTTTTAGTGTTACTAGTGACTAACACTTTCCAGCGAATCCACCACTACTGCTACTACAGAAGTACGTGTTATTCCAGGATCTATTCTATATTGTGTGTAATATGCCAGGGAGAGAGAGAAGAGAAGAGAAGAGTGCCTCATTATTGGATGACGTGAAACAGTTAGATTGTTAGATGAGCTGGTTTTGCTTTTCGTGTGACATTGGCGGGGTTAGCTATAATGTTGATGACGACTGAAAAGACGACGACGAAGGATGCCAGTCTGGAAGCAGTAGAGATAGACTGAAGGGAGAGATGGGTAGACACACACATACATGCACACACAAAAGAGAGAGAGAGTCAAGCTTTAGTTTCAGTTCCTCTGAGTCTTCTCCAACACACCATGTTACATACATATACACGACGATCCGGTGTGTGTGTGGTGTATAAAGGGGAATAAATTCGGTACATGTATGAATATATGCTTTCCATGAAGGTTTTCCAAGAGACAAAGTCAGAGTAGTGGATGGAGGTTCAACAGAGTTGCTCGTTCTCCTCTGCTCTACTCTTACCCATGTGCCTCCTAGCATTCCATTCCGAGCTGTAAATCTTGGTTGGATCAAAGGGGAACTAATGTATCTCACAGCTAGCTCCTCTTCTCGTACATATTATTATATTATTCTCTCGTTTTCCCGTTCGGCTACAGCTGGGTAACTCTGCCATGTGCCTACATCCCTATCCTCGTACACTACATGTATAGCATGAGGACACACAGGGCATCCACGAAAAGCTACGCCTAGTCACAGCCCTAGGAATAAAAGTAGCCTATCTTCCATGTGTGTGTGTTTGTGTCCTCTCTCCTTGGTCCTAACTCAATCCTTTGACTTTAGTTCCTCTCTCGCTCCATGTCTCTCTCTCTGTCTGAGAACAAGAGTGGACACACATTGAAGGGAGGAGGAGAGAAAATTTCAACCCCATTTAATTTCGGGACCATGTGGGACAGGCTCACTGTCATCGTCACTAGTCAGGCTTTTTATTTTTCTGTGCCATCCAGAGAGACAGAGGAAAAGAAAACCCCTTTCGCTCTCTCTCTCTCTGTACACACACACATACAAAGGAAAATGTCCTTATGGCTAGTTTTCAAAATGATGGCAATAGCAGGCCAAAGAACCTCGACTCTGTATCCATTTCCAAACCTTCAATTTTTATAGACGTTGTATATAATCCAAGTGTCTCCTACCCGACTTACGCCCATGTCAATGTTTGGGTTAGGATTTTCCAAGTTCCATTTCTTCACTCATTATCCCAACTCTCGTCTCTGGACACAGTGGGCGGAGATGACGAGAGATGAAATATACTACTCGGAATATTTACGAAGGGGACACAAGAAGGACCCTAACAATGAACAGCCACCAAGATTGTGAGATGACTCAATCATCATTTAGTCAAAAAGTCTTGGCTGAATACATTTCCCTGTCTGTGTGTGTCTGGGTTGGCTGGGGAACGTAGAACCCGCGTCAGCACTTGCAAATAGTAGTCTATCTCCCAAGTACATCTATATCCTTGCATACCGCCTGGAAGAAGGATCCAAGATTCTGAACTGAGCTAAGTATTGAATTCCTCGGAAATGCTAGAGCCATACTAGAAAATTTTGAATTGAGTGTACTTTTTTCTACTTCTCCTCCTCCTCCTTCTACCAACTCTTTGTACTTTTTCGTATACATTATACATCGAGTTTTATTATAACCGAGCATCCATCCGCAGCCACTCGTTTCAAGGCATGAGATGGAAACGAAGGGAGAGGGAGAAAACTCTATGCTTTTACTACACTCCACAGTCAAAGTGTAGGGAGGAGAAGGGAGGAGGGAGAGAACCCAAGTACTGTATAAAACTGGAGATATTTCTATAAATTTTCTACGGGCTTTAATAAGACTAGAGTAGGAGAGGGAAAGAGTGGTAGAATGTATAGCCAAAGAGAGTCAGGACCATTGCATGCTTAAGCAAGTCTGACGTTCTGTCCAAACTCAGAGTTGGAGAGAGAGAGAAAACCAAGGATGAATTTCATTCCATTTTTGCAGGAGGAGGCCCCTGCAATGTGTTCTCTCTCTCTCGTATCCACGTGAATGACTACATGCAAAGAGAGAGAGAGAGTTCTAAAATCCTATGCTCTCTTTCTGTGTTATGAGACTTTGTGTGTTGTGTGCAGTGCATGCTCTTCATGATTCAGTCTTTCTCTCCTCTCCTCTCTGTGTTCGTCTCTTTCGTTTTTTGGTGGAGGGTATATAATGTAATAGCACACGCAGTTTGGGAGAGTGAACGGAGGGAGTATATAACACATTGGGAAGGTTGGAAAGGGAAGAGTAGAAGAGCTCGCAGTTTTCCATGGGTCTTCACACAGTGTGTTTCACTTACATCACGATGGTATGGCATAAACTGCAAGGCTGAGTATTGGCTGGGAGCGTGTAGACACCCAAGGGAAGACAGAATTGGAGGAGATGAGCTTTGCTAGGAAAACAGGAGACGACAGGCTGAATCTGATGTTGGAGTTCTTATGTATGTAGTTCTCCCCAGTTAGACTCTGTATCCTACACTCACTCTTCCCATTTCACACACCATCCCATTTCCCTCCATGTCATATACTTAGAGAGCACAGGCGGATTGGCAAACGCAAAACTACACAGAACAAGACGAGAGGGAGAGGGGAAGAGAAAGGACGTAAGGGAACTTAACATTACACTTGGCTTTGGGTGTTGGCCCATTCATCAAACTGTAGATAGATAAGCGCTTATTGCACACAGCCCTTACACATGGCAAAGTACTGTGTTTCTCTCTCTCTCCCTCTTTTCTCTTCTCTCCTCTCTCTGCGGAGTTTCAGAAAGACAGAATTGTACAGAAAAAAATTTTCAGCCATGCAGGAAGACTCGAATTTCCAAACCAAACTGAAAACTTGACTTTCAGTCCAGAAACTAAAACCAAATGGGAGAGAGAGAGACTAGTCGTAGTGTACATTTACACTGTTGTTGACTGGGACTCAGAGAGTAAGAGAAGGCATTCATATTGAGAGAATTCACCAGCAGCTTTGTGTCTACATATTGGTTTATCTATTTAGCATGATATTGTCATTTCAGTGACCGCTTCTTCTTCAATTTCTCTCTCCAGTTCCTCCCTCCCCATGAACCATCATCATTACTATTGCCAACACTAGGACGACCAACCAACCACCTACATGGTTATATCTGTTCTCATCCCGAAGATAACACCTACAATTACAATACTCTTTTTCCCTTATCACTTTTATCATTATGATTGTTGTACTGTAACACCTCGTGTATTTACGAGTCCATCACCTCTCTCTCCTCCTCCTTCTCTACTGCGTTCTTCAAATTTTATTCTAACAATGGAAGAGTACGAGTTTTTGTCCGGATTACATGTACACATAATATTGTATTGTAATCATGGTGTGTGTGGGTACGGAGAGTACATATGACACCATGTAAATATTCGTTCAAAGAAGGGAAATATTCTTGTGCTGCCGATAGTGAAAGATGTTCAAGAAGGAGAAGAAGAAGGGAAAATCACGCAAAAAAAATAAATGAACAAAACCAAAAACCTCAGCTGTTGTATGGTACACCGTGCGATACGCTATGCTATAGGTTAAGGTGGTGTACAAAGGGAAAAAAGTCATATTTACCTTTTAACACTAACACGAGCATCTTAAATGTGGAGAGAGAGAGCATTGCATACATACCCCACACACAGAGGCTGGGATGGATGGATATGGATGGCTTGTACAAGGTTTAACATTCGGCAATGGAAAAAGGTGATTGTATGGAGAATGGAAACGTATGTACACGCCTAGATAGGGGCAGACGATGATGGTGGTGGTGGTATGTTGATGATAAGAGAGTTTGAGATACTTTGTTTGACTACGTACGTGGGTACAGGGAGCATAGACCTTTCCATGATGATAGCTGAGCAAATATGAGGACGAGGGCTAAATCCACGGAGCCAGTCAAGGTGTGTGTGTGTGACTGGAGTTAAGGATAACAGGCAAGGAGGACAAAAATGTTGTTGGGTCTTAAAATTATTATTCTATATATACAATGTGTGTGTGTGTGTGTGTTGGGAGCGAGGACCAAAAAGTACAAAAAAATGTATGTATTTGTACATTTCATATTCTACTGTACAGTACATGAGGAGAGGAGAGAGAGAGAGAGTGGGATAAGTAGACTTGGCTCAGAGAGTGTCATTCATTTTTTTCAGTTTTTTCCAGTCTTGTATTTTCTTGTTCCTTCTCTCCTTCGCCCAAAAACTCTCCATGGTTTCGGTTCCTCTCGCCACCTCACCCTGAGTTTCCTTGTTCTCCCTACCTTACAAATAGTACAAAAAGGAGCTCTCGTACAAAGACTAACGAGTGTGTTAGCAGATCACTTCTCTCTCTCAGCTAAAGACCCGAGAACCGAGAAAATATGAGACTACCTACATTTTTTTCTTGTTACGGCCTACATAGAAAGGGAGAAGAAGGTAAAAGAAGAGAGTCTGGGTCTGCGTGCACATTATGCGAGCTTGAAATGCAAAATCGACAACCCATATGTAACCCTGCTGAATGTATGTGTGTGTCTGTGGGTAGTCAAGATACACTCTCTAGGGTTACTGTGTACAGTATGTACAGTACAAGAATGTAATGTGGTGTGCCTAGGCAGCCCTCAGCCGCCCCACGTACACAACACGAAAATAAAAGCAAAAAATAAGATGGACCGAAGAACATAAAGAAGGATGGCTAGACGGGTATCCGTGAGATGCAAGCAAAGGAAGGGGGGTAACATTCATCATTTCACTGTGTGTGTGTGTTGTACACTCTTTGTATATTATGATGTAGCATTACAGATAGATGCTTTGGGTTTTTACTTTTCACACACACACACACACAGTGTGTTGTGTGTTCAAGATAACCGTACACGTCCTTCAAGACATGAAGAAAAATGGACAGAGGGTTCATACAGCATTCTCTCAATACGTACATTATTACAAACATGTATGTACACCCAATGTAGTTAGTGATAAGATGAAGAAGAGGGGGTTTTAGAAAAGAAAGGCACATGGAGATTCTAGTTAATATTTATGTTACACTGTGCTCTGTCTAGTGTCTGTACGAATGGTTTTCTAAAAGGGATACTTATATATGTAGAAAATGTGAGTTTTACCTGAGCTAGGGAGTTCTTGAGAAAGAATAGATCGCCTGGCATGACCTGAGAAGGGAGCAGCCATTGGAGGGCTCACGTCCGAATCATTCTCGGAACAAACGCCACTGTCAGACCCGCTGCAATCTGTGTATATGTATAAATTTATCATGACATATATTTGTAAAAAATTGGATGATTTGTGAATTAAAAAAGGGAAATGATGACGAAAGGGTTTTTTTCGGAAGGATGCAGAATTTAAGGAAATTTTAGGAATGAAATATTAGAAAGAGCTTAGTGTGGACACAATTTGTGCCTGTACCTTTGTCTAAGGGGACTGGGCATTCCTTGGGAAATCTGGCAGACTGGGCTGCATACATGTTTTGAGATTGGGTGGTGGGATGATTGGAGGTACGATGATTATTGGGAAAAGTTGAGCCATAGTTGAGACCAAGCCCAGCCACATAGTTGTTATTACTGGGTTTGTTGTAGTTACTATTGAAGAAGGTTGAGAGATGGATGTTGGTGTGGTACGGAAGGTTTAGTAATGAATTTGATGCCGAAGGTGTTATGGCCAGATTGAGAGGCTCCATGGGTTGTTGAGGAGGATTGTTGGGGTTGTGCATGGGGTTGTTGGAGGAGCTTTGATGTTGATTCATCATACGAAGTCTTTTGTTACTTGCAGTCCCACTAATATTACTACTACTTGTAGTAGTTGTTCCTACACTCCCACCTCCTCCACCTCCACCAACTCCAACACCACCGAAATTAATGCCTCCAGTCATGGTCGTCGTGGTCGTGGATCCTCCAGGATTTGTTGAAACACCAAAAGTAGAGGAGCCATGGACATTAGCACTGAGGTTATTACTACTATTCCCATTCCCACCACTTCCACTACTACTATTCATACTGTTGTTACTAAAGTTGTAGCTGAGTCGATCCATCGGATGCATACTACTGACTTTTTTCATGGCACTACTACTACCCGCCCCTCGAACACTCCCGTTCCCGTTACTGTGAGACGTGGACACACCATCACTCAGAAGGGACACTCCACCAATAGTACTGTGACTCCCACCATAATCCTCATACTTGCCATAAGGACAATTATTCAGATTGTGGGATCCACGAGTCAATGACACAACACCCCCACCGTCACCACCCAACGCTGCACTACGAGATCTTGTGATTGACCCTGACAAGTGTGAAGAGCCATGACGACTTTTGATATGATTACTGGTCATCGTGTGATGATTTTGATTGTTATAATGCCCTCCTATAGTCCGACTTGAGGGTATCCGACTTGAGGAGGAGGATGAGGAGGAAGAACTTTTGTGGTTATTGTTGTTCCCGCTACTACTACTATTTGGAAGATGAGGGTTGGAAGTCAGGTAGTAGAGAGTTGAACTCATGACAGGGTCATGTCGACTCCCACCTCCACCACCACCACTCCGACTGTGGGACAAGGATGATGACACATTTTTATGACTTGTCCCGGATGATCCGGAGGAGGAGGAAGAGGAGGAGGAATTGTGACTACTATTTGTATTCTGTTGGTTGGAGACTACTTTTGAACGGAAGTAGACTGAAGGATGGATTATCAGTAAAGGTGCACTTCCCGGTGGTGGAGCAGAGTATGAGTTTGCTAGATTTTTCAAAAAAAATTAATGAATACCAGAAAGACAAAGACTTTGTGTCCCTGAACCCTCCATGTCCGACCATGATGGTCGGGGAAACATTCAAGTTTTTATGTAAATAATCAGAGGAAATTTTACTTACGTAGCTCATACTCCACGCTCACGTCCACCGTCAGTGGACGGTAGTAGTCAACGGGTTTTGAGATGGCTATCTGATTGTTGTACCGCAACATTTTTCTCTTTCTTCCCAAAATTTTTGACAAATAAATAAAAATCAACACTCACTCTCAGTGGACAAGGGTGAGGGGATGAAGAGGGGACAAATTAACTAGACACTATTTGAGAAGAATATTATTTTGAAAAGAAAAACAACACGAACTAACTCATATGTAACAAGAACACAAAAAAATGATTCTTCTGCTTCTTCTGAATTTTGTGATGAGATCAAGAATTTAGGAAATATTTTGCTCCTTCTTCAAATCAAAGATACTTCTTTTCTTCTCTCTCTTGTACGAGAGACACGAGGAACAAATGACAAGTTGATTCTTCAAATCCCAAGTCGATGCACACTTGGTTGTCTCCTCTTTTACCCGGTTAGGTGGTCGGTGTGACCCAGAACTCAACTTGCGAGTGTGTATCAAATGTATTTGTTGTATTTCCTTCTCATCTTCCTCCTTCTCTGATAATTACTATCAAAGAGATCGTTCTACTCTTGATCATGTGTATCACACACACTTCTCTCTCTCTCTCCGTCAACACTGTTCCACCAACCAACTGTTCCGTCGCCGAAATATATTCTGTAATAGTTTTTTTATTTCCCTTCCCTTCGTCTCGTCGCCGCCGACGTGTATTCAACAAATTCTTAAAAAAACTATGACTCCTGCTTTGGTTGTTTCATTCTGTAATGACTCCATCCAGAAAAATTTCACCCAGAACACTCACTCCCTCCCTCTTCCTCACACACATATAATAATACAATATGTGGCCACACGTAGTCCTCTTTGTGTGTGTGTGTGTGTTGTTGATTCACGATCAATACATGCAGCAGACCAACATAAAATACATTTATTATTTCAAACCATTATATGATCACTGCCTTGTGTGGATTTCGTGAGCCTCTGCTCCGTACATACGCGTATTATCATCAGCTGGGCAGTTGTGTGTGTGTGTGTGTGTGCTTTTTTTCTCTTTGAACGCTGCGACCCCGTTCACGTCCACTCGCAATCTCAATCTTCACCTTCTTTATTATTACACACTTGCTCACTCTCTTTGTGTGTGTGTGTGTGTGTACACATGAAGGATGTACTGCTCTTTTTTTCACTTGTTTTCCCCCCTTCTTCTTCTTGTTTTCCCTCTCTCTCTCTCTCTCTCTCTCTCAAGAAGTAGACAATGATTCAGAGCCAATGACTAACCACACACGTTGTTCCCTTCTCTTCCTTCGTCAAGGAAACATTGAAATGACAACGAGTCATCAACTTTTATTCAGACATGTCACTTGCATGTGTCACTCCCTCTCAGACTCTCCGCACTAATCCTGATCTTGACACAAGAGTTCACAGGGCGGTCACACACACACACGTAGACGAATGGAAGGATGGTAACACAGACACAATTATAAATACAACACAGCAGAGTAGAAGAGAAGGGAAAATTCCTTGGACAAAGTACAAGTAGAAAATTCTTGGGAGTTGAGATCTGTGAAATCATAATAAAATCAATTATTATTATTATTAAAACCGGAACCCTCCTGACTCTCTCCCTTCCTCTCTCTCTATTCTTCTTCACCCTAACGTTAATGTACACAACTGACATTGACACCACACCGGCATCATGTCACTTGGACATGACATGGCATGCCGAATGTGAAAAACAAGAATTGAGCCGGAATAAGGCATACACATGCAATAATTCTGAACCTCCCCTCCATGCAAATAAACGACACAGAGAGAGAGAGAGAGTGGGGAACGAGTCGTACATACGGCAAGATTTTGTCAATACTCAAATATTATTTAGATAGGTAGGAGGCGAAGGAGGAGGGAGGACTTCTCTTGATTATATTCTGAACATGCAGGATTTTAACATTTTATACAATGAATTTGTACAGAGAAAGAAAAGAGGGGAGAGACGGAATGAACTTGACTTACTCTTTGTCTGTGTCTTCTGTGTGTGTGTGTCAGGATGGGAAGCTCTCAAGGAACTGTGTCTGAGTGTGGAGTAGATGTGTGTGTGTGTGGTGGAGGTTGTTTTAAGTTGGTAGGATAATTTTCAATCCTCACCCAGAGCACATATTTCACGTCTGAAACATTTACACATATTCATTGTCACTCGCATCCGGTGTGATGTATGCTCGTTCAAGGAATACACAAGGAATGGCTTCAGACTCTCCGTCACTTTATCATCCTCTAATCATGCATTCGTTCCCAGTAGAACCGAAATTTTCTTCGTGACGAGAATTACTTCTTCCCTCTCTTCTACCACTGTCACCTCCCTTCCTTCCTTCCTTTTGGAAAGAACACAGAGCAGCTGATTTTGAATTTTGTTGTCCCCTTTTTTCACTCTTTTTCCTTTTGTTGTTGTTGTCCTCGTCAGGAGGGGGGGGGAATTCTGGACTGAACAGCAGCTTTGATTCCTGTTCTTATGTCCTTTAATATACACAGAAGAGAAACCAAGATGAAAATATTTTTACAAAACACAATTTCAATAAAAATAACACTTTGTAGTTCAAAGAGTATTGAGGGTAGTCCAAACGTGTGTGTGTGTACTTTTGTGCTTCTAAATACTCCCTTATCTGGTCTTTCCAATCAATCAAATTAAAATAATACACGGGAATCGTGTGTGTGTCCTGAAAATATTTCGAGACTTGAAATAAAAAAACTAAATTCAAATTTGAGACACACACTACTCTCTCTCTCTTTTCCTAACATATACAGAGCAGAGGAGAGAGAAGAGAGACACGAAAAAAAATGTGGCAACTGGAACTGAATAGAATATGAGAGTGTTCGGATTTTGAGGACGTTTCACATTATTATTCTTTGACACTCACACGTCGCAGTACGGACTGTGTGACAGCAAGACGATAACTAACTGACGAGAGTAGGTATAAAACTCACACTCTACTCTCTACTGTAGTAGAGTAGTAGAAAAGACCAAGTGTGTTTCAATAAGTTTCGTATTATTTGTATTATTTGAGCAAACAATCCAGAGAGTCAGGGAGGCAAGTACATTCAACTGTAGGATATTGTGGTGGTGTGGTGGTGGTGGTGTGTGGTGTATTATTGTCCTCATCATTCGGATATTTAACTAACAGTGCATACCAATATTTGGTATTCAGATAATATTATAATATCAATTCCTTTGAATAAGTCAAAAGGGAGCACTGAGTGTTGTTGTGTGTACTCGTCTCTGCTACACATTTAAAATATACATACCCTTGAGATAAGGCAGCGACAGTGTCAGCGACCATGCATGATCATCATTTTTTTTCACAATGAATCAGTGTCACTAATCACTTAACAATCGCTCCTCCTAAATAACCATACTACGTTTTATTCGTGGTGTGGTGTGAACTGAACAATATTTTTCCTCCTATGATTGTTTCACAATAAAAAACAATAATTTGTTTTCCAAAAAAAAATCTCTCTATTCACACTGTGTGTGTACTTAGTCTCAATGTATCCACCCACTTGGGAGCCTGATCTTTCAAGAATGAAACACATAAATTCTCCGTACTGATTTTTTTTCTCTTTGTGTTATTGGCACTACTCCATACATTAGAATTTCTTTTTTTAATTAAAATTCACACACTCCACACTCTTACACTTTGATACACACACAAAAGCCCCTTTTTTATTTCTTTGAATTGATCCAATCAAACTTGAATTAAGTTTTTCCTACACCCCCAATACTCATTATTGATTATGTGGGACCCGAGTGCGTGTGTGTTGGAAACTTTGAACTGAGATGACAATTACCACAATGGTTTTTTTAAAAAAATAATATCAGCAGCAAGCGTTATACACACACACAGCCTGAAAACCTGGCTATTCAACTTCCTTTGTTCTTTTGTCGTTTGTCAAAGTTCGACGTGAATATTATAATATAGAATGTGTGTGTTTGTGTACTGTGTATGCCTCTCTCTTTCCTATGTGTGTGTGTTGTCAAAACGTTGTGGTTTTGTTCCAAATTTATAAATATCGAATTGGTTTATTATGTCAATTTTTGAGGTTTCTCAGAAAAATTGAATTGGAAGTACACACACACGCAGTAGACAAACTCCCTCATGTACACAATGAAAACACACTCGAGAATATATTTATTTGTGTTGAAACTCGTCCTCACCGAAAAGTCACCGCTTTAATAATATTCTCTCCAAAAAAAGAAGGAACACACAGAGAGAATTCCGACAAGACGAAAAGTCTGAATTTTGATGAAGTGGAGGAAGGGAACACAATATTTAATTACTATAATTGAACACTGAGAATTATTTACTGCCTGTGTTTGTCTCTCACTGTATTACATGTGTGTGTGTTGCACAGGGGGGTTCGAAGAGGATTGTAAATATTTTTGAAAAAAGAACTTTTTACTTGGAAAATGTTAAAAAAATGAGGCTCCCGGCTTCGGCTTGGAGCACAGCTTTACAGCCCAGCCAGTCGCTCTGTAGAATACAGCGAGACTGAAATCCGCTCATCGAATGCAATGGAGAAAAAAGGAGGCTCAAGTCCCCCTCTTCTCTTTGGCTGTGCGTGCATTTACCAAAAACTTGCTCCTTTGTGTCCTAGTCTCTCTCCCTATATATATATATATATCCCTATCCTCCTCCTTCAACATATAAAATATATAGTAATAGTTATACAGGGTAATCTAAAAGAAAGTGCACGAAATCCCTTTCCCCGATATGACCATATAGCTTATCCCTCTCATCTATCGGAATTTTGGTGCTGTTGTAGTTCTAGCACTATGATTGTCACTACGACGAATTTTCCCATTTTTAAAAACAAATAGGAATTGAAATGGGGAGGTTTAAAAATAAAAATGCAACCATAATCCGATAACTTGGTGCGATACATGCACAGCTCTGATGTTCCAATATGAGAGTCCACTTTCTTTTAGATTACCCTGTACAACTCTACATACAGGCTTCTCTCTCTCTGTATGACTATAACACTCGGGGGTCATGAAACTTCTCTCTCTCTCTTCCTTTATACGCCGCACAACTTTTATGCGCTCCGTACATACACACACACTGCCTTCTTACATACTTTGCTTTGATGGCCAAAGAACATCTTCTTCTCTCTACACACACAGCACAGCCACATCCAGACACACACAATCAGTCCTAGGATGAAGCTCTTTTTCAGCTTCTCTCTCTCTCTCTCCTGTATCTCGTCATATCGTGCAACGTAACTTTAGTCTTTTCTTCTTCGTTTCTTTAACTTCCTTCCACTTGCTTTTTCTTCGTTATTCAATGTTGTACAAGTTCATAAGATGGGGAGTAGGAGCAACTGTGCGATGCGATGCAATGTGATCTCATGGATACAAACACACACAAGTAAAGATTTTGGATATGGAATGCATTCCTTCCTGTTCAAGCTCTGGTCCTGGGCTAGGGCTTTGCACACTCTCTGACTTTGTTGCACATTTTAAAACTTTCAATTTTTTTCATCCTCCTCCTCTCCTTCCTCTCGTCCTCTTTTATTCTACATGCTTTCATCTCTATCCAGATTTTACATGGTACAATGTAGACTGTACAATGCCATTAATTTTATTGTGTATGTGTGTGTGTTCCTTTCATTATAACAATTTTTTTGCATCCATCCTCATCTCCAGCGAAACCCTAATTCAGCAGGTATTATATCATCATGAAGAGTCCAATACAAAAGTTTTGCAATGAATTATTGTACTTTAACTTGTTTCTCACTCGGAAAAATAAAATGGCATTCAACTCCTCTTCTTCCTACTTTTAAGTACTTCTTTTCAAATACACAAAGACGGCTTGGTGTGCGGATGGTTAGTGTCAGTGGTGTACAATTATTACTCAAAAGTTGTGACGGAGAGTGTGAGTTTGGACATTTAAACATTTTTACAATTTTTCCTAAAAAACTCGAAGTTCCAGTAGCAATTCGTTTATTTTGCACGATTTATGTGTGTGTGTGGACGGATTGTACAGACGTATTGTGGTAATATTGGATAAGCGAAATTACGGTTTTAATCCCTAATAATAATAAAAGGTGAGGGTTTGGAAAAACTAGAGAAGGATGGAAGGAATATGTGGAAGGAGAGGCAATTTATTTTATTTCATTTTCATTCCATTCGTACAGTACACAAAAGAGAGGATAAGAAGAGAGAAAAAATAATGGAATACTCGAAATCGACTTTGTGTGTACGTACACTACACGTAGGTATGTACATTGTGTGTATATTCGGGGTGAGTATGTACAGGGTGATCTAAAGGAAAGTGAACAAAAACCCTTTCCCTGATATGACCATTTGACGTTTCCCTTTCCTTTGTCGGAATTTCGGTGCTGTGTAGTT
>WJFB01002098.1:0-22432 GCA_009870185.1 Pygmarrhopalites habei
AGTGTGTTTTGGTAGGCAGTGACAGTACTTTATAAACTGATCATCACTTAAATAAGTCTGTAATACATGAAAGGATCGTCCTAATGAATATATCTTGACCCAACATTATTCACTCACACGCAGACACTCACTTATGGTTATATAGATTTATTGTTGTTGTTGGATTAAAAAGATGTTTGAGGGTATCAAGTGTGAGAGGAGTTCTATAGGAAGAGTAAAATCCAAACGCATGTCTGGTTCAAAAAGTGAAAAAACACACACATCAACTTATCGTTAGATAGAGAAGATGAGAAGAAAAGTCGACAGTTGACCGTGTGAATAGGATGAGGTAGGGGGTCTCTCTCTCTTTCTGGTCTTGTCCGGATCCGGATTTGTTCTCTGCTCTCTTGTCAATTGGAAATCATGTGATACATGTGAAGTAATAATAATAATTGTGTGTGAGTGTATTTTTACCATTTGGAATTCAACAGTGCAATTTTAATCATGTGGAAGTATCTTCACAGAGGAATAACAAGAATTATTTGAACCGTATCGTATCAAGATACCCCCTCCTCCAGCTCAAAAATGACAACAAAGGATACAAATGGAATTTGTGTCCATAAATTAACTATATTAAATCTCTTGACATTATCCTCCATCTTTGTGATATTAGTCTGGTTCCATTTGAGACTTCTCAGTCTTGAAGAATCTCCACCATATCTTCAAAATCCTACAACCAATAGTAATAATAATCTTCAACGGGTAATACCCTTCTTCTTCTTTTACTCCTTAGTACAACTTGTAGACTACTTACTTAATCATGGTTATTTATTTATGTGAGGCTCTCAATTAACCCTCCCTCTCTCTCTTCTTGTTTGGAAGCCGCCTTCCACTGTCCACAGAGCCTAGTGTATTTAATGGGTTTTACAAGTGTTTTACAAAAAGTAATCCCTTTCAAATCTCATTGGTACATAATATTATTTAGACGGTACATTTAACTCCAACTGTATCAAGAGGATCTGTCTTTAACCGTCTGTTTATTGAGATGAAGAAAAACACATGTTTACGCTTGATCTATTTTGAATCATCCTTTGATGAGAGAGAGAGAGAAGACTAAGATGGCTAAGGGCAAAAACTGAAAATTTTATTATTATTGATTGATTTTGGTTCAAGTTTCAATTGAGAAATTGTACGTCTTGCCCTTGTCTGTAGTAAGTATGGGGAGGATGGATTATAAGTATAGAGACATTTTTTGACAAGATCCATACTACAGGGGCACAGGCCCTACATTTTAAAAGTATGTTATTAGATTTTCTGAAAAACTTGTACAGAAAGAGAGAGAGAGAGAAGAGGAAAGTTGTTTATAAATTCTCAAAGGATATAATATAGAGATGATTTCTTTTATACAAGTCTCCCCAACTTCCCCTCGTCTCCGTTCTCCCTTTCATCTCTTTTGTTTAGAAAATCAAGGAGGAGACGGAGGAGGATGACAGGGAATATTGATTAACGTAACTCAATTAGGGTGGATGAATATAGGAATAAATATATTACGTAGGAGGGTGGAATTGAAAGAAAAGTCTGTCTCTGGATACATGTGTGTGTAATATTTTGTTGGTTGTTGTTGGATTTTGTGTGTGTGTACAGGTAAAAAGAAGAGTAGGAGAGCAAAGTGGTGGTGGTGGAAATAAGATGAGCAATGCGCACGTGGAGTTTATGAATCCTAGACAAAAGATTGACGAAACTTCACCGTCGGCAAATACGGATGAGAGTGAGAGTACTGGTAACACTGATGACTGGGTTTGGCTTACCTCCTACTCACGAATACCGGTGAGTATCTAACATACATACATTATAATCATCTTGTTAACAACAACAACAACATGGAGAAACTTTCACAAATGACTCCCTCACCTTCCCATACCTCCCTCTCATACTCATTTCAAAATTATCCCAAAACTTTTATAATATCCATTTCCCTACTTTTCCTTCTATCCCATAATGTAATAGCAATTCCGTGCTCTTTTTTTCTATTCATTACCATTAGCTTAACTACAAAATTCATAGACATTTACACCCCAAACAGAGTTAAACCAGACCTGATAAAAATGATTTTGCACACTTGTCCATATGAGTTTGTAAGGTTTGTCTACTCTACTACTTACATGTACATTACATACTGTACATCAATTTAAAATGATACAGTGAAGGAAGTTGTACAGACCATTTACTATATTATCATAAACTGTGAATCTTGAGTAGTTTTGCCTAACATGTGGTTTCAGTCAGGATCATCATCATCAGATTATTGTACATTATGTGAGTAGAGAGGGGTGCGTTGATTTGTGAATTACCATTTGCAAACTCTTCTCTCCATTACACAGGCTTGGTCATACTATATATGGTTCCTTTTTAATTTTAACCTTTTATAGAGAGGTGAACAATCTTGGATATATGTTCATTCCAGCAGAATACATATATCATCTTTTTTTCCAAAATTTTTATTTCAGTTGATAGCTATTCAAGAATTTTGTGCTGCAACCAAAGAATACTGTCCCCCGGGGCCGCCCGGCCCTTCAGGACCTGGAGGGAATCCGGGAAAGTCTGGTAGTAAAGGTAAATTAAAATCATGTACTCTGCATTTCTGCATTGTGAAGAAAGGAGTCCCAAACTAGCTATGTATTTAATGGGTTGTCGTTGTTGTTATTGTGAATGATCTTTGATTGTAGGAGACAAGGGAGATGGAGGAATGCCTGGTGATCCAGGGGTTAGAGGTCATCAGGGTCCACCAGGTTTGCCTGGTATTAGAGGACCGAAGGGAGAACCTGGAATTCCTGGTAGGATGAAAGTAGAAACTCTCTAAATGTTTCTTTTCTTACAAAACGTTAAATGTCAAATGGAATTAAAATGTCAGCTCCTCTCTCTTCTTCCTTCGTTCTACTATGTATGTAGGTTTGTCTGGGACTGATGGTCGGGATGGACTTCCTGGAGAACCAGGTCCGTGTTAAATAAGAATTTTTTTATGTAAAATTATGAATGATTATCGAGAGTGAAAGTTGATAATTAACTCTTGTTAGGCTTGGATGGGATCCCTGGTCGGAATGGGGTAAGGAATTACAAGTTTTTAAAAATAATAAAATCCTCCCTATTTACAAACTTGTATCAAGAACGGAACTTTGTTTTCTCTCAAATATTAGTTGGACGGGATTCCTGGAATTGACGGTAATAGCACATTCTTCACAGTTATTCCATATTGTACAAAAAAGTGTTGGTAATAAATGAATAAATATTCAGATGATAACTCTAGAATGATTTTACATGTACATAGGTATTCCGGGATTGGATGGTGGGTATCAGAATCTTTTTAATTGAAAATATTTGTAACTGACAGATTTATTTCCTCATGCAAACTCTACAGGCTAAAAGTGTGGAGTTTACCGTATGTGTGGAGTAATTTGTAATTTTTTGTATGTTTGGAAGGTCGTCCTGGTATTTCTGGTCGAAATGGTTCTGATGGTTCGATAATGTTTTTTTTTCTTCCCTTTTCCCCCAGTCTTCTCCAGTGTATACAAAAGTAGTCAACACGCATTCATATGTACACTAGTCACGTAGAAAGTCAGAAGGCGCTTACATAATAACACACACACGAGTACATATGATTATAATATATGGAGAGAGAGGGACAGGGTGAGATTACTAGTCGTAGACTGAAGGTAAAAACGGTTTGAGAGACCGAGATGCATTTTCTGCATTTTCATTTTCAAACAGGATTTTTGGTGGTGGGTGGGTGAAAGTGAAACGGAAACCCTCCCTTGGTTCAACTTTCATTTTCTGCTAGAAGCTATATGAAAAGGTTTTTTGCACTCTCTCACCACATAAATGCAAATATATACTAATACGAATATCATAGGCGTAGTGGATAAACGAAATGTAGAATACTATACAATAAGGGAAATGAGAAAATCGAGAGAGAGAGAAACTACACTTTCCTTTCTTTTTTATTCAACCTGTGCTTGTTTGCATTTTACCTTTCTTTCATCTCACTTTCTCTCTGGTTTTCTCTTATTCCATTCCTATTTCACAACCTCTCTCCTCTATTATTTGGTACAGTGTGTCCAACAGTTGTGGTACTTCCGATTGTAAAAGTGTTCTTTCAATCGAATATTGAGTGTATGGAAAAAATTGATTTGGTGTAGAATATCAAGTAGATAAAATGGCAAAATTATTGTGTGAAAATAGGTAAGTAGATCTTATTTGGTAGATTTTTTGAGACACTTTTCAACTCCATACTACGTAGTTAGGTAAAAAAGTAAAAGTTGTGTGTGAGTGTGTGGACACAATTATTTGGGGTAGACTGTATGTACCTCGGAGGAAGAAAAACTTTCCAGGCTCCCTATTTTTAAAGACATGTTAGTTACATAAGGGGGAAGATGAATGGCGTTCTTTTAAAGAATGCATAGAAACATTGAGAGCTATAAATTAGGAATAGCAATATATTTCACTTGTAAATAACATCCCGATCCTCTTTATATTCCATCTATTACGTCTACACCGGAGGGGTCATACTGTATCCTTCTTGTAAATGTAGGAATCCATGGGGCACAAGGGCCTCAAGGCCCTCCGGGAGTTGCTGGACCGAGAGGTACGTGTTTGAATTTTCTCCAAATTATTACAACTCGCTCCTTATCAAAATTATGTACACAAGTATTTGGTAATTAAATAATGACTTGGACTCCTATATGTAGTACCTGTCAGATAAAACTTTTCTCCTAAAGTCCATTTCTTTGTCAGATGGAAAAATTGCCACATACTTCATACATAGTTGAATGTGTCCTCTAGTACTGGGGTTAAACACAATAGGAAACATTCGGACTATTGTCAAAAGTAAATACAAATGTGAACTTTGTTTTTTAATTATTTTATTCAATTATATACAAGGGATCCCCGGGCCAAGGGGTACACCCGGTATAGGTGGTGCGAGTGGGACGCCAGGAATACCCGGGATTAGTGCGTATGTTACTAACGACACGGAACACAAACTTCTCATTCCTCCGTCGATTGTGGGTAAGTTTCACAAGATACATTTTCTTGTATCAAATTCCAAGATTTCTTTCCCCTCTGGGGTCATGTCTTTACTTCTATTTTGTTTGTTTGAATAGGATCACATACAAAGATGCGACCACTCGTCGTTGAGGAAGAAGAGCATGTCCGACTTCGGTGCAGTGCTACAGGTATACCCCGACCTGTCGTCACCTGGAAAAGGAAGGATGGTGCACCAATCCTGTTAGGAGCATGGAAAAGTTTGTTTTTCTCCTTTCATCATCCCTTTTAACTTAAAAGTTTTAAGTATGACCCCGTGGTTATGTGAGTAAATAACGTAATTTATATCATATTCATTTCAGCTTCAATGGTAGAAGGGTCAGTACTGAACTTGACAAGGGTCAGTAGACAACACATTGGAGAGTACGTTTGTTTTGCGGACAATGGTGTCACACCCGATGTTCAAAAGTCTTATGTGGTCGAAGTTCATTTCCCCCCTCTCATAAAAATCCAAAATCAACATTTGGGAGCGACCCTCGGTTCTACTACGACACTTGAATGTTATGTCGAAGCTTTCCCCATGGCCGTCACTTACTGGGAACGGTATGAAGGACGAGTTTTCGAGTCTTCAGAAAAATATCAAATTTCTACACATGAAATTGATGCATACAAGGTACAGTACTACGGTTAGTAGTGTCGTCTCTTTTAACAAAATTCAAAATATTCGCCATGTGCTTGGAACGATGTTTGACTTTTTTCATTGTTCATCCTACTTAGATTCGGATGACATTCAATATAACCAAGATGGGATCTTCAGATTTGGGGAAATATTATTGTGTGAGTAAAAATGAACTCGGGATCACAAAGGGTGAATTCAACGTTTATGGTGAGTACTTGAGGAATTTTGTTTCTTGTTTTTCATATACAAGTACATAATTTCAATTTTATTTGTACATATCTACAGAATTGGATCCGAATCAAGTCACTCCACCACCGATAACTGGAAAAGGTGTAATCACTTATGGTCGGGTAAGTGCAATTTAATCACTAAATTCTAACTACATAAATTCATAATCAGTTCGAGAGAACATAAATTTTCTATACGTGAATGTAATGGACATAGGAAAAACCAAAATTGGAAGAAGACTTGTGTCCAACCCCACCACCTTGTCCGGAATGTCCGAACCGAATTGACACAACTCGATGTCGATCTGGTGGTTTTGCCCTCTTGGATATGGTGGGCTGGGAAATTGGGAAACTGGGGAATTTATCACAACCAGAAGCAAACAATAGGACACAAGGTTGTACTTATACATACAATAAAGTACAAAGGGCATGTTAATTAAAAATACGAAAGAGAAAAACAAAATAAAATAACTAATCGAATATGTTTCCAGATTGTGTATTGTCAGCAGTGGGAAAACCTGTATTTAATCGGTACACTGAAAATACACCTATCGGAGCTTGGTATCGGTGAGTGAAAAATCTTGCTCAACATTCGTCTAGGTATTAATTTGTGCTGGCTAATAATTTTTGTAAAATATTAATTAACGACAGAGATCCTGTGAGGGGCAGTCCAGATGGAGACAAATATTATGTGACAATTTATGATGAGCCAAAATTGTATGAATTTTACAATAAGACAATGTTCCAAAAGTCTAAAACACTCAGAAATTTAACTCTTCCCAATGAGTTTCGTATTACGGTACAAATAACATTCTATTTAGTCCAAAATTCCACTAACACTCTTCTTCTATTTATAATACATGTCATGTTCTTCTCTATACAAATAGGGCAATTATCACACAATCTACAATGGTTCCTTTTACTACGTATCTAAAACTGGTGGAGAGGATAAGCCCAGAATTATACGGATTGATCTCACTTCAGGAAAATCTTCGAAAGGTGAGGATTTGTCACTGAAGAAAAATTTGAACTACTTATTAAATACCTGTTGAGTGATTGCTGTTTATTGGTTTCAATATTAACAGACTTGGAACTCCCGTTTGCCTCTTTTAATACGGACTCACTTTACAAGTCAAAACATTCCTGGGTGGACCTTGCAACTGATGAAAATGGTCTCTGGGCAATTCATACTCTACCCGATTCTAACAATACAGGGATTGTCAAAGTAAGCTGAGACAAAATCCCAATTGACTAGTTATTACCCATCTACAATATATATACTTAATCCATGTTTTACTGTTCTCAGATTGACACATTGACAATGACGATTCAGTATGGATGGAATATAACAATAAGCCATCTTCATGCTGGTGACATGTTCATCATCTGTGGAGTGTTGTATGCTGTAGATAGTATTACAGAGCGAGAGACAAAAATTCGGTAACTTTTTGCTAAATTTTTGTCTAATAAAATTCAAGAGAAATCATTTTTTTTTACCCTTTTTGTTTGGATATAGACTTGCTCTGGACTTGTATCGGCGACAACTGCACAAAGTCGATCTTGGATTTGCAAATCCTTTCCGTGAAACGTCCTTTGTGAGCTACAATCCTAGGACTAAGGAGTTGTTCACATGGTATGAAACTTACTCAGAAAAGACAACTAATTTTACGAGATGAAATGTATATGTTGATATTTTCACTAATTTTCAACAGGGACAAGGGGAATTCACTGATCCTTCCTATCAAATACAACGAAATTTAATTTAGGACATTTGTGCCAGTCAACTTTGTTTATTTGGACGCCTGGGAGTTGGGAAAAGTTTTATAATAATAATAAAATATAATTTATAATAGAGTTATTTACAAACTTGTATACTTAAAGAACAATAAAATACGTCTGTAGTTGATCCCATATTTTTCTTTGTTGTTGTTGTGTAAGCCATAAGCAATGGCCTTAGTGCACTAAGGAATCATCAAAAGTCGCTCTATGCACAGTGTCCGTTGTTCAAATTTGCAAAAGAAATTTTTTCAGAGTACTTCATAAATTAAATTAAGTCACTGTATTGTAAGTTTCAAATTGGGAAAATTCAATACAAAGTAGTATTACGAACCAAGGGGTGGTTGTCAAAATGTAAGTACATTTTTTAAAGTTGTTTTAAAATATAGTAAAATTGGATTTGTAAAAAATCAGCATATCGTAAGTAGATATGTGCCGGTATTATGCAGATTTACATAAATATATACTTTCAGGTTTGGCAAAATGATAATCATGGGATACACCAGACTGAGACGAAGGTGTCTCAAAAGTTCAATTAGTACTTGCAAGTGGATTATAAAACAGAAGAAGATTCCACTGTAAGTAGTATTTTACTATAATAATACAATGTAAACAAGTGTTTCTATTTTCTTTGACAAGTAATAACTATACATGTTTTAATTGTTTTAGATTATTGGTGGCTGCTGGATTGACGTCAAATGAAGCAAAAATGGAAGGAAATGAAGAAAGTTTTGACTCGATAATATCAAAATTTATGGCTGAACCAATTACAGATAGAAAAATTCTGGAAGAAAGTGGAGGCGATATAAAGACTCGTATGGAATTAATGATTATGGGAATTCAGGTGACTATAAATCTTATTGTTATTAAACAACTTTGTCGTTATGTCCATTTGGTGTCATTATAAATAAACACGACCGAATATAATAAATGCAAATATGTGTGTGTCTTTTCAGGAGGAATTTTGTCGAGCCTTAGAAGAACAGGAAAAGGAAAATAATACTAAATTCACCGTAGACCGTTGGAAACGAGAAGAAGGTGGTGGTGGCGTAACATGTATAATTCAAGATGGACATGTTTTTGAAAAAGCTGGAGTAAATATTTCAGTTGGTAAATAAGTACTTTTATTGTATTTCATTCTGTACACTTGCCTTTCAAGATGAAAACGTCAACAATGTATATTTTCCTAGTTCATGGACGACTGCCTTCTGAAGCTATTCAACAAATGAATGCCAGAAAAACTACTGTACATTTGGAGGGTAAAGATTTACCATTTTTTGCACTTGGAATTAGGTATGTAAGAGCGACAACAACAACAAATTATGCAGTTACTTACTCGTCAATTCAAGACCATTTGTAAATATATTCTAGTTTCAATGTCTTTTTGTTTACAGTTCAGTGATTCATCCGAGGAATCCTCATGTGCCAACCATTCACTTTAACTACAGATATTTTGAAGTACACACAGAAAGAGGGACACATTGGTGGTTTGGTGGTGGAACGGATTTAACGCCTTATTATTTCAATAGAGAGGATATAGTCGCGTTTCACAGAACTCTCAAGAATACATGTGATAAATTTGAGATAGGATTTTATCCAAAGTTTAAGGAGTGGTGCGATAACTACTTTCGTATTCCTCATCGAGGTACCATTACTTTTAGTTCACTTACCATAATAAATTATTCCAGTAAACTTTTTGTGTACAACTGTATTTAATTCTATAGGGGAATGTCGTGGAGTTGGTGGTATTTTCTTTGATGACATGGATTATCCTGACCAGGATAAAGCTTTTGAATTTGTAAAAGCGTGTGCAAAGGCGGTGATTCCATCGTATATACCACTGGGTACGTTATATCAGACACTGTACTGTGTGCATAAAATCAAATCATTCATTGCTTCAATTTCTGATTTAATATTTTCAGTTGAAAAGCATAAAAATGATGCTTACGGGTACCAAGAACGACAATGGCAATTACTTCGTCGTGGCCGATATGTTGAATTCAACTTGGTATATGATAGAGGGACGAAATTTGGACTGTACACTCCTGGTGCCCGGATCGAGAGTATCCTAATGTCCTTACCCTTACATGCGGTATGTCTCATTTCTCTCCTGCATTTCAAAAAATATTCGTCGTATCTATGTATCTGACCGGCATAATTTTATTTTGACTATTTTGTTTATAGAAATGGGAATATATGAATACTCCTGAGGAAGGTACTCCAGAGGCTGAAATGTTGGACATTTACAAAACACCTAGGAATTGGCTACGAATGAACTACGGAATGGGCCACAAAGTGTATAAAGGAAAGTAGAAATGACTCGGAATATTGAATGACTTCAAGACTGTCACAGGTACACACGACATTGAAGTTTCGACAATATTAATATTTATATTATTAGGATAAGAAAATTGTTACATTTTTTGTTAAGAGCGATGTTAAGCGAACGTATGACTGTTATTATGTTATCATCAACAATTTTGCTCACTATTCATACATTTAGTCTGTCATTAATGAATACCGTGCTACGATAAAACTCGCATAATGTTGATGAACAGTATTTTTTGTCGGTAGATAATAGAATTAGCAACTTTCACATTTTGAGTATAAGGAAAATTGTCATTTAGTAAAACGCTTTGAAATTTGGTAATTTTTTTTCAAAAGAATCAATTCAATTTAACGAGGTAAGTATATAGCTATAATATTTGTACGTTGTTTATGGAGTCAATAATGATAAAAAAAAGATACAAGTACACTATACAATTAGAAAAATCTCCAAAGAAATATTGAAGGTTTTACTGAATACTATATTATATCACGTAGCACTTATCAAGTACTTGTGTAGCTATCTTGAGAATACAAAAAGTTGGTAATTAGGAATAAAGCGCATAGAAATAAAATTGAAACAATTTAATTGATAGCAAAAATTTTGCAAGTACATTTAATGTACTTGTTACTACGGAACTTTCTTCTTCTCACGGGCGAAATATGTCTATGGTATTTTGCAAAGTCACTCATATAAAACTTTTGTTACTGCGGAATTTGAAAGTAATCGAGATTCTTGGACAAATTGTTTCTAAAGTTATGCAGACAAGTTTCTTTGTGTCTTGATCGGGTGGACAAAGTTTTCAATGCGGCCGAACAAAGTTTTATTACATGAGATGTGCAAATGGTAGGAGTAGGAATTACAATGTGTCACAGCAAGAAAAATAGTATAATTGATCTTTTTGAAATTTTTATCTTTAATTCATATAATGTGTTTTTACAATAAGTACAAATATTTACTGGTTATGGAAAGAAAACTAACAATAATAATTAAGAAATAAGTTTAAGTTTAAGTTATTAATTTACGTAACCCATTATCCATTTATTAGAAAGAATCAGAATCATCTCTTATAATTAATTACAAAATATTATTGGGTACAGCGTTAGGATTTTTGAGAGTTATCTATCATAAACATGTAAAAGGGCATTTTCCCCATAAAATAGCAATACATTTTCAATTAAAATGCACTGGATTTTGGTCGGAGGAACAAATCCAGAGGACTCATGGAACGTCGAGTAATAGTCGAATTTGCTCTTGGATGACTCAAGATTTTCTTGGCTTGGTTTGTTTTCTCCTGACGGGCCTTCAGACAGTCCGTGCAAGTTTTGTTGTGAAAATGTTCCTTTTTTTAAAAAAAATCAAAATCAAATAGACAGTTAACACTTGACCCTTTTGGATAAATAACAACTATTAAAAAGGATGTTTAAACATGTGAATAATTACGTAGCAATATGGTTCATTGTCGACTTCGTAGAAGGATCGCTGGTCCAGTATTAAGTTGCATTCCTTAAAAAATAAGTTTGTAGAAATTTTAGGCTTTATGCACAAAGATATCGAGAGGATTATTTAAGGACATTCATTCAAGTACCTTGCATATGAAGCATTGGGGATGGTACTCTTTACCAAGGGCAATGACCGAGTCCCCTGTAAGGGCCTGAGACACTTTCCCTTTACATGTATGACACGTTGGTGCGAACAACCTTTGACAATTAGTATTCCATTATATAGTTATATGTTACGTAGGTACACCCATGAAATAATAGTTTGTAAAAGATATTACCTTTTCCAATCAGATTTGCAATAAGCCTTGTCAGCCACCTGGATATAATTGTCTTCCCGAAGTATTTTTTGACAACCTGGGGTCAATATAATTGAATGATTACTTTTAAGAAAGCTGTATTTTATAGGATGAGACAGAGAGAATTAAATAGGTAAGGACCTGCACATCGAAGGCAACAATTTCGATGAAATTTTTTTCCCAAGGCTAACAAACCGTCATGTCGAATAGGCTCATCACAAAAGTCACACCGTGGACTAGTTAGAACAGAATAAATCGAATGTTAGTGAAAAAAATTACATACTCTTCTCAAGTTTCTTTGATAAATTCTCACCTGAATAACTTGTGATAATCATCTTCGCCTTTATTTTGAGAAAATCAAATCTATTACGTTTTGAACTATGACTGAATGTAATTTAAAAAATGGATGAAAATCTTACAATAAACCTCTCCATTCATTTTACGAAAGTTATTTCCGGGTAAAGGTCTAGCACATTCATAGCAGACAAAGTGTTCTTTATGCCAAGTTGCCCCCATAGCTATGGTTGACTCCTACAAATTAGAAACCAACAATGGAGGCCTTATTAAAATTCCATATATCACCAGTGTACACTTAACCTACTGACCTTGTCAAAACTGTGTTAAATATACCTTTGGATCCTTGATGGGCAACTCACATGATCGACACTTTGGGCTACAAATAAAATTTTGAAAAATGTCAACATTCAATTTCTATCAATTTTTATTTAAGTAAAATGGGTTCACTGCTCACCTGAACAAGTCATGATAGTCCTGAATTTAGAATAAAATTAAAATTCAGATGATACAAGAATGAATGATTTGTGACTAGTAAAAAAAGTTGATTACTTCTTCGCAATAAAATGCTCCATTCCGTTCCATGAAATTGTAATGGCAGAGAGGTTCTGAACATTTTTTGCAAGTGAAGCAAAGTGGATGATAATTTCTGTTCAGGATTTTGGTTGGGGTCTCAAAAATTGTCTTTGAACAGACGTAGCATCTCTCGTAGAACAAATTATTAAAGTCAGCTAAAAAGTGAAAGTAAAGCATTGAAAAATTACAAAAGAAATTTTTTTTGAACAGTTTCTTTGTCTCATACCTTCACAATAAGGTTTCCCTTTCACTTCATAGTGATTTTCAGCTGTGAGTTGTTTAGCACACTGTGAGCACTGGAAACAGTCACGATGCCAGCGTTTGTTCAGAGCCCATGTTTCAGGCAACTACAAAGAAAGAAAGATTTAAAAATATTTTCAACTCTGTTTGACAATCAAAAAATTTCCAAAAGGATTTTTTTTCTCAAAAAAAATATCTTTACATCAAAGATTGGGAGTTTGCAAGCGAAACATTCCCTATGTCCCGTTATCGGGGAAGTCGGGGATGGAGTACTGCGCCAATCTGATGACAAACTTTCCAGTGATTGTCTTTTCCAGTGGAGGTCCTTGAGACTCCTCAGCTTTACTGGAGTAGCTGTATGAAAAACAAAGATCACATTAGAAAGAATCGTTCAAGTTCGAGGGAATGTTAGGGTACTTGAGAGTGGAGTGTGTGTGTGTGTGTACCGGAACGTTCCTTGAAAACCATATCGACTGGTCAGAGATAGAGAGGAGAGGGGGGACTTTGTTGTTGTCTCTTGAACGATCCAAGTTGGACTGAAAGTTGAGGAGGAAAAACTGTGAAATTTAAATCAAGTTTTGTTGTCGTTTCCCATTTTCGTTCTTTGGTTCAGTAAGTAAGTAATCACCATTCCCTTTTAAGGTTGGTCCAACTTGAACAAGAAGAAAAATCCTCTGATGATGATCGAGATGCGCAACAGAATGTCTGTTATATCTCACAAGACCCTCTCTAATCACACACACACAGTAAGTACCTATAAATTGCAGAATGGTGAAGTACAATACGTCTACATCCACTGCTCCTGTAAATAGTAATCTCATAAACTAATCAAAGAAGGATGACCCAACCCTGGGATGTTGAAGGTAATTACTCTGTGTGTGTGGATGGATGGATCTCTCTCTGTCTTTTTAGTCACTGAACGACATGATCCAAATGCATATATAAATCAAGAATCTTGTTTTTTTTGTAGTGTGTAATTTTCTAAACTACGCACACGAATTTAATATTGATCATCATCAACTCTCCCAATATCTGGGACTCAACGCACAATAATTATTTTTATACCGGCAGATTCCTTTTCTCATAATATGCAATCATGGGGTAAAATAGTAAAATGGAATCTCCCCAAGCATATCATTTAGCCATCCAGGTAAATAAGGGAGTCATAAATCCTCGTATTTTTTCTCCCCTTGCAAAAATGAAACTAAATTATATATGCATTCAAGAATCACATTGTAATCTTTGCCCCAATCCATTATCTTACAATAATATAAAGCAGGAGAGTGTATGTGGGTAGCCACTTTAAATCCTTCAAAACTTTTCAATCAATTTTTATACATATAAAAAAATAAAAAGTTTCTAGAAGAAGCTCATTAGTACTATAGAAAATTTGTGTAGGACAATAAAGGAAACACATTGTCCAGTTTGGATCATTAGACAAAATATTTTGGTGGAAATAAAAATGACCTTACATGAGAAGACAAACAGACGCAAGTTCATTCTTCGAAAGAATTTCCTAATTTGTGTCAGGATTAAGTAGTAAGTAGTGTCAATGTTAAAAGGACAGTGATTTGCATAACAACAACAACAATAACAAGAATCATATGTTGGTGGGGGTGAAATGAAAGAGGAAACATTTTTATTGTTGATGTTTTTACGAGTTTTTCCTATTCATTTTTGGGATGGACAGGACAGGAACGCATCCTTCGAATCGTAGGCAGAGGAGAATCTTCATATGGCCACACATTTTGGACTCGGCAAGAAGGAAAACGATTACATCATGTCCGTATTCTCATCCCTAACAACACAACAACTATTCTTGAGTATTCTTGTCATTACAGGAACTGAACACTCAAAAACTTGAAAGGAAAAAGAAGAGTATACACATCCACACGTACAGTATGTACTAATTCAGAGAATGTGGAAGGACATGGTTGACAAAAAGGTAACAACAAAATATTATTCATAACATAAATAAAAGGACTGTCGAATAATTGTGCGTGTTCAGAAAAATAATTAGTCAATAGTCAAGAAGGTATGTGACGAGGGGCAAAATTAGACAATAGTCTAGTGCTATAGGATTGTGATTGTGTATTGAAATAATACTTTGCTCAAGTATTTCATGGCCCACAATCCAAAATAAAAGTTTGCAAACTTTATTTTTTTTGTTACACAAAAAATGAGGACTCTGCCAAAAAGAACATTAAAAAATATTCTGACTGTAAGATAAGAGAGAGCAAAAAAATTATTAAATTTCACACACACACACACACACACACTGACTGTCGTTGTCGAGTCCAAAATCGTGGACGGATGAATTTACAAAGTTAGACATGGAATCAGGAATGGAGAGAGAGAGAGATAGAGAGAGAGGATAAGGGATTAGCAGGGTGAAGTGGAAAAAAATTGAAAAATTAAATTGGTTTAATTATGGATATGCATCAACTACATTAACATTACAGATGGATGAGTTGACTATAGGGAGATGAGGATGAGACATGGAAAGACAGTTCCAGCAGTGCGTGTGTGTCTTAAACAAAAAGTTGTGTGGTGAGGAGGGAGTATGAGATTTTTGATGGGCGTGAAAGAGATTCTTGTTGAATCACTCTCTCTCTCTACAATAGGTTAGAGTCTGTACGTGTCTATTACTTGTAATAAGTATAATAATATTGTTGTTGGGCGTTCACTCCAAACTGCAAATGAAAAATGTGAGATCATCAATCATGGGGATGGGATACGTCCAAATTCGGGTAGGTTAAGAGAGAGAAAAAATGGGAAAATGCCACACACAACTCCCTTTAACTCGCTGATTTACATAAAAGAAAGATGCAAAATCCACCCTCCCATCCTACAGGGATTTTCTAGTACGAGTATTTATTAATAATCAACACACAGAATCCACTTTCCATTTCATTCTCTCTATTGATTATTTCCACATTTTATGATGATGAGTGCAAATGTGTGCTAAAAATCATTTGGTCGTATTTCTATTTTGGATTTTTTTATCACTCTGCATCATTGTGCAATCGTGACTAATTAACAAGAAACACGACATGAAGTAATTTTTTTATGACAATTTTCTACTTTAATTCTGTATGGTACAAGTTTATGTTGCCCCAATATGAAAAGAGAAAAAAACTTGAAGAAAATGCTAATTAAAATCAAAAGTTGAACAAAGTCAGAAGGGGAAAAATGATTTTTGAAATTTATATCTTAACTTTATTCATTACTTTAACAGTTCATTATAACAATTGTAGGTACTTACATTTCGTAAGTCATAAATCATTACTTGATTATCCAGTGGATTATGAAAATATCCACACGTACAGTAGTTTAGTAAGTAGTAAGTAAAACCGTGTTTATATCATTAATACAATATTAGTTAACTAGTACAAGTTGACTATTGACATTGTACATACATATTTTTATATTATTTTTTGGTATATAGTACATATACAATAATGTAAAATATGTTATAAAAAATATTTTTTGTAGGTTTTTTGCGTGTATCGAAAAAAGAAGAAGAAAAAAAATGAAGAATTGAAATATTCAACAAATAGTGCATAAACCGGAAGTTTCTCTGCCATTTTGTTTTGGTGGTATATTTCTCAGAATGGTATTTTGATCTAGTCGAGGTTTGGCCTTGAAGAATTTCCTCTCCTGTACAACAACATGGTCGTCATCCTCATCCACAGTAATACATTGATGGTCGCTGTTGTTGTTGGGGGATCCTGATGATGACGATTTCTCGACGAAAGAATCTTGGATCCTGACACGGAAGGGCACAATTGATGGATGATTCATTACTACTACTGTATTGTCCTGGACATTCTCACCAGTTTCCATCTCAATCTCCATGACTGGACTAACAAGACTGATAATTTCCGATTGTTGAGAAGAGCCCTTTTCGTCCACAATCTTCTCCTCCTCAAGCATTTCCCCTTTCAGGATACTCGTCGACTCGAGAGTTGTTACCAAAGTTGGGTCAGCGTGATCCACTTTTTCTTGACGAGTAACAACGGTCAAATCAACATGAATGTCACGAACATTGAGAGGGAGTGAAGATGAAGAGTATTCCTAAAACAATGAAATGTGAATACATATTATAATAACTCAATAATTTACTAATTACCCAAGTCCTTTCACCCAAAATTTCAAGGAGAGGCCTTATGAATGTGCTGGACGTTCCCTACTAAACGTTTTGAAGAATATAGGATGAAATAAAAAATAATATTACTCGTGTAATATATTGTTCCGAATCAAATCATTCACAGATTGACGAAACACATTAAAGACACACACACACACACCTCTGATATTTATTATCTTTTTTTTTGGAATGTAGTCTTTTTTCAGAGATGGAATAATAAATCAGCGTCAACGATATTAAAATGTAAAAAAGAAAATGTTGTAGGAAAGTAGTAGTAGGAAGTTTAATACTTAAGCTAAAGTTGCGCAGTATCATATGTAAAAGTCTTTAATTTGACGACTCAGATCAACAATATTTTCTGGTACGTACTATATCACAATAACAGTATCACAGAGTGTTTGACAATTGGAGAGAGGTTAAGAAGAATAGTATTTTTCTTCGCAAAAAATTGTGTAAATGTTGTATTTTATAAAATTGTTTGTTTAAACAATAAAAATGTTGAGATCTTTTTTTTTGTTTCCTTGTAGCACTAGTAGTAGATTTGAACTAACAACAACTAGGTGACAAGAATAACTTTTTACCACATTCATAAAATTTTTTATTATTACAACATGTTGAATCAATTATTATAGTGTAGTGGTAGGAATATGCTAATGTCGGATCATTTACCTGCCAACACTCATTGTGAAATATTTGTTCAACACCTTCGTCATCGGTGCCGAGACGAGCATCTTTAAATCTCCACTCTTCCTTCTCATCATCGTAATACATGTAAAAATTTTCACTACAATGTGGACATGACGTAGTCCTATCCCGTCCTGTAGCTGGCAATGTACACTCAGAAATGGTCCTTGATAACTTCCTTTTCTTACTTTTTGACAATACCTCTTTCTGGACTACACTGTGCGATTCGAATAAGCTCGGAGCTATTCAGCCAAAAATGAAAAATTACATTTTAGTTGTTATTGAAAACAAAGGAAATTTAATATGATAAATTTCAACTGAAAAAAGTAATTAAATTTCATGACATACCTCGCTCATCACTGTCCTCTACTTCAAGGTATTGTTTCCAATCTGAAAGCTTACAGTACCATTTTTGACTGACAATTTTGGTTGATTTGAATCTCTTTCTTCGATTTTTTCTAAAATGCCAATCCAAATGTTCAGAGTACCTGATGAAAATAAGAATACCACCGTAAGTAAATATACAAAATTAATTTATCTAGTAGTTGCACATTATACAAGTGATTTTTTAAAAAATTAATTTAATCTTACTTGTCACGCTGATCATAGGGAAACCGAATTCCACAGGACGTACATTTCATTCCACTGAACAGCTGGATAATCAATTTGTCTCGTCTCTCTTTCATGTTTTCGAAACCCATGTTTACGACTTCCACTGGAGGATGAATTATTTCTGAGTTGACAGACGTCTTGGCTGTTTCGTCAATAGGTCTCTTCTTGCCTTTTATTTTCCCCTTTTCTGGATTATTTTTCAAACCTTGCATGATATCTGAATCATTTGAACTTCCTTCACTTGAACTAGGCGAAGGAATAATGCCCAACTTAATCAATTCTGACACAAAAGTTGTAGCATCTAATTCTTTTTCCTCTCCATGTTTATTTTCTTTATCCTCAAGACTTTTACTATCATCGTTAACAAGTTTACTAAGTGATTTTTGAGTGTGGAGATTTGTCTGTGGAATAACTGCATGAAGAGGACGATTTGATTGTTGTTGTGATGATGGACTGGGGATTACTATAATTTCCGGGTTGAATGCTGCTGGTTCCATTTGCTGCAGCATCTTTAAAAATCAAATGATAAATTAAAATTCAATTATTTACTATTATTATAATTGGAAGTTTCGTTGTTGAACCATTTGAATACCACAACTTGTTACATTATGTAAATATTTAGTTTTAAATCTTACTTGCTGCTCGAAAATCACTTCTTCGTCTTGTTGGTGGGATCCATACTGTTCAGTCTGACTATGATCACTTTCTTCCAACTTTGACCTTGCTGCTTTTAACTGAAGTTCGATCTTCTTTTTTCGAAGTTCAGCCAATTCTTTTTCCCGCTGGAGAATGTCCTGTCGAAGCTTTTCTTGTGCAATTTCATCATCATCACGTGGCGAGACCATGGTAAAATCATTCATGGGGGAATACACAACATATGGAGAATTTGAAGCTGACGTGGTTTGGTAGACCTGAAATAAGTAGATATTACAAAAAAATTATTTTATTATTTACAACTAATACTCTCAAGTCAAAAGAAAAACTATCACACAATTTGTAATACAATGGAGAGAGAAATAAGTTTCAGAATACTTACATTTGGAGAAGAAGTAGAAGGGACCTTTTCAAGTTCAGAAAGAATGCATGAGGAAAATATGTGTTTCCATGTTGAACGCAACTTTAATAATTTGACTTTAGTGGAGTCCGGCACCTATTTAATACATAAATTAAAATGAGCATAAAGTGACTAATTAATGTTTATAAGCATTTATTTCATCAAATTGTTGCAGTTGCACATACCTGGCCATAAGTGTAGTGAACATTAGACACTAAATCTGAAAGGGGAAAAAATATTGGTCATAAATATTTCCACTGTCAACTTACTGCATCAAATCCAACAAAATGGAATTTAGTAAATTTGAAAAGTAATAAATACATAATAATATTAAGACAATGTACACGTACTTCGAGCAAAGAGATCAATATACGGTTGTTTGACATTCTTAACAATGGAGTCGAGGAGATACAGCGTCGCCAATTTCAACTCGGGTTTAATCTGAGAACACATGCAAAATTATTTTTTAAATTAATTATTTTTTGCATAATCTTGGCGTTGCATCATCTTTGAATAAAAACACAAAAGAAAGAGAAAATAATTGAAACTAACCTGTCGAAGACGACTCTCAATTATGTTGACAATTATTGAGGCGTAGTGAGGATTATTCTTTGCCAAGTCCTTGGCCAACGTAGTCAGGAAATCGATGATAGGTCTAGAATTCCCAGTCAGTTTCGATATCTCCTAAAATTGAATGAGGATACAGATTTTGAATTTTGTTTACTTGTATACAACCAATTTGGGGTTTAGTTAATTTAATTGAAATTAGAATGACCTATTTTTTTCTTACCTTGGTATACTTGATAGTAATTTTTTCTTCTCGTAGTCTCCTTTCTTCAGTAGTAGTCAACATTTTGACTCTTTTATGACGTCTAACTGGGAAGTAGGTGAGTTCGACGATGTCGTGAAAGGAGAGAGAGAGAAAGGACACTTTAAACACTGTCCGAAACCTAAGCAACAAACTAATTATGATAAGGAAACGACCACCATGTCGTCGTCGCAAACGTATTTGAAAATGCTCACCCGCCAACCTTCGCTGTATTTATAACAGTTATGCGACTTTATCCTATGAAATAGAAAGTTCCCAGAAAATGAATCGTGAATCACGATTAAAATGACGCAAGAAATGACTTTATTCGCTTAATTGTGTACAAAAAATATGTTAACTAAACTTTTTCTTAGCACATATATATGTCTCTGATGACTTGTCCCTAGATGCTTCGGGTTTACTAGTCTTAACTATCCTGTAATGCTGTTTCAACTCGTCAACAAGATTATTAGTATCCGATCCCTCCCATATTTTACATAAATATGAACTATTCGGCTTGCCATATTTAACGGCAAAATCAAATGCATGCCTAGCTAATGTCAGTATTCGATAGTGATCTGCATCACGAAATCCTGTAGCATTAGGAGCCATATCACTCAAAACGACGTCAATAATGTTGTCATCTCTATCTTCCGATGGAATCTCTTCTTCGTCCTCCAATGATTCACCTCTGGCAAGTCGAAGAATTTTCTTAATTGTTTCAGGGTCAGTAAAATCACATCTTGGTAAAGTCAAAGCTCCCATGATAGGTTGTATAGGTAACAAGTCTATGGAAATGACTTTTCCCTGGTCCTTTTTTTCTTCTGCAAGTATACATGTCAATCAAAAATTGTAGATACTACTAAATAAATTGTATTTACGTACAGAGTGCATGTTCTTATGTTTATACAACTAAGATAACTTACGATCTCCTGTACTATTGACTTTTTTAACGGCGACCTGTGTCCAGGCCCCTGGAGATGCTCCACAATCAACAACAATTTGACCAGGACGAAGTATGTCGAATCTTTTATCCAATTCTAGTAACTTGTAAGCACTTCTTGCTCTGAAACCTGCCTTTTTTGCTCTACTCACAAAAGGGTCATTTAATTGCCTAGTGATCCATGCCTGGCTGCTGACACTTTTACCCTTCAAATTTTTGGGAACAACAAAATTGACTCCAGTTTGATGAATATTTCTGTGTTGAGGACCACGACATCCACAGACTGGGACACTCTGTTTGATAATCCTGTAATGACATTATGACATGTACAAATCATTGCTATTAATTAAGTTGATAATAATGAAAAATAGTGCAAAATATCTTACCAGAAAAACATTGTTCAAAAAAAATCCACATGCCGCTTCTCTCTCATAGAGAGAAAGAGAAAGTCATTTTGCTAATGTACTTTGTTCAACTCTTGTTGTTGTTGGGTTGTTACATATATTTGCAACAAAGACCATTTATGTTCAAAGTAATTATTTGAGATGAGATTGTTAATTGATAAATTGATTCGAAAGTCATCCTACCTGTTTTTTCTAACTCGCAAGTTACACACCTTTCCTTTCATCGCTATTTGTACTTTCTCTCTCATTTTGAATCTCATTTTCTAAGCTAAACACACATGATGTTCTCAAGATGAAATTTTTTAATAGAATAATAATATGATAATCACAAGGTTCTACAGTGACCATGTTTAATCAATTCATGTACTCAGTACACTGAGGAGGAAACAAGTTATGATACACTGTCAAGTAAAAAGGGGTCTCTCTCTCTGTAAAAACTGGATCTTCAACAATTAAACGAGACCGAGTGTTGGGTGTGAATTTAAATGTCCACCCAAAAGTTTGTCAAAAAAATTTGCAAACACTTTACTTTCTTTGAGACAGTGTTCCACACTCATTACTGCAAGACAGAAGCTTGTTAACAACAAATCTGTCAAAGTCATAAACAGAATTTACTTGTAAAAAACGGACCGCAACCTAACCGCAACACACACGCTCACAAAGGCGAGTTCTAAAGATCAGTTTAGAATGACTTCAAAGATATCTGTAAGTAAATTTAAAAACTTGATAGTATTTTTTAATTTCCATTTTTTTGTGAGTGACAATAAAACTGTGTGTGGGATAGGTGGCTGTGATCCTTCTGTTCGCTGCCCTGTCAATCTCAAAGTCATATCCGATTTCCAGGC